>PIJE02001522.1:110443-112943 GCA_002895965.2 Coryphaenoides rupestris | reverse complement strand
GGTACGGAGGATGGAATCTCTTAGGCTGGTACTGTAGGTAGCTAGAGAAGTACGTAGGTGGTCAAATAATCTGGTGGGTGGGGTAGGTAGTCAGCGGTTAGGTATCTTCATCGAGGTAGCATTGTAACAAAGATCATGTGTAGAATAGACATTTTGTTGGCCACGAGTTGATGAGGAAACCTTAAATGCTCCATGTATACGTTGTTCTCGTTGGACTCGGAGTGGAGTGGAGCGATTCAGGCCAGGCTTGACGAAGAGCAGCCATGCTGAGGAACAGATTGAAGGGCTGTGCAGGAGAGAAGTCCCAGGGCAGGGGAGCGGGAGAGCGAAGAGAAAGTCCTCTGCAGGAACTTGAACTTTCTGTCCTCATCGGCTCTCGCAAGAACAGCTGAAAGCCATTCTGCTCTCCGCTCGGAGGAAGACGAACCCAAATACAAAGCACATGATGCGCTGGCCTGGCCGTTGTGTGTGTCTGTGTGTGTGTGTGTGTGTGTGTGTGTGTGTGTGTGTGTGTGTGTGTGTGTGTGTGTGTGTGTGTGTGTGTTAGAGCACATAAGCCACACACACAGCCATCCGCACCGCAAGCGTGCACACACACTCACACACACACACACACACACACACACACGTTGCGCTCTCAACATACACATCTAAATATGACCCAGATGTGCGGGCGTGCACGGTTCTGCTGCTCTCCAGAATGTGCACGTGAGCGGAGTGGAAGCAGAGTCCCAGGGGGCTACAGCTGAAGGAGACTCTGGCTGCATTACGTCATCCCCCCCCCCCCCCGCAGACTCTACCTGCAAGCTGACTCCACTGGCAAGAACAGCTGCAGGGAGCCACACACACACCCACACACACACACGCAAAACACAACACACAGTGGTAAAAGACAAGGAGGCTGCATACATAATCCACACACGGTAAGAGAAAGCCACACACACAGTAAGAGCAAACACACCACACCCAAGATGGTTAGACAAAACACAAGCACACACACACAGAGCAGACTAAATCATAGCCACCAGACACCACCGCACCAGCATAGTAACAGAAACACACACACACACACACACACACACACACACACACACACCACACACACACACACACACACACACACACACACACACACACACACACACACACACACACACCCACACACACACACACCCCCAAAGTGAGGCAGAAACCACACACGCTGACAGGGGGAGGCACATGTGTACCACACAAGGCTTAAGAAAAACACTAACACTAGAAACAATCTAAACAACCAAAATACTAGAACACTAAAACTAAACACTAACACCAAATACTAGAACACCTAACATCTAACACCAAATCATAGAAACTAACACTAAACACGCAAATACTAGACAAACTAACCACTAACACAAATACTAGAACAACTAACACTACACCAAAAATCAGAAACTAGACACTAATACAGATTGAGGAGGACAGACAAAGGAAATGGGCGATGTAGCGCTCATGGAGTAACATTCAGAACTGATGTGGGAGTACACACACACACACACACACACACACACACACACACACACACACACACACACACACACACACACACACACACCAACACACACACAGTCCACACACACACAACAGTCACACACACAGTCACACGGCACGACACACGCACACACACGGCACGCCAAAGGGTGCATTGACCACAGGGCACGGGTGCAGAAATAACACACACACACACACGACACGACACACACACACACACACACAACCCCCCTCCAATGGAGCAGAGGGAGGGGGTAGGGAGCATCCCTGAGGCCCATATGCAGCACTCCTCCTCCCTCCTCCTCCTCCTCCTCCTCCTCCTCCTCCTCACCTCACTATGAGGAGGCACTGAGTGTAGAGGAGCAGGCGGTGAAGTGATGAATGCTTTGCTGTGCCCATGAGAGCCAGCACTCAGAAGACTGTGTGGTCGTGGTGATGCCTCACCAACCAGCAACATTAACCCTCTGGTAGCTGCATTTGAAGGTACTTAGCAGACAGACGAGTCCTGTGGGATGTGTGTATATACATATATATATATATATATATATATATATATATAATATATATATCTCTCTCGAGTGTTCCAAGAGTCGCTGTGCCAAGGTGTGACATGTAAGCCACACCTCCACGCCATGTTCGTTAAGATATGGGGTGTTTTCGCCACGTCATTAAATTGAGCTTAAACTGAGATGAAAGCTATAAATACACGTGTCATATGTATGAATCATATCAGTAATGACACACTATATACAATACACTTCTTCGTGGCTCCCTCAAAGCAAATGGGCCAATTTAGCAAATTAAAATGGGGCGATCAGCGGAGAAACACTAAATATGCTGTGATTTGTGTTCGCCTTGGGTAAGCCCGTCGCATGCAAGATAAATTGATGGGTTTCTTGGGCGATGCTCAACGTGGAAGCACAGAGGGAGGGGTGTGTGTGTGTGTGTGTGTGTGTGTGTGTGTGTGTGT
>PIJE02001522.1:87943-105443 GCA_002895965.2 Coryphaenoides rupestris | reverse complement strand
TGTCTCCAAGGCTCATATCTGTCTTTGCGTATGTCTGGTTTTTTAAGCTGTTCTATAATTCAAGTTCTCCTGAAATTGTTTGTCTCTGCTTGTCGAACTGTAAGCGACCCTGTTCTGCTGATGTCCGTCTGTGTTCTACTTTAACTGTAAATAATGACATGACTATTGTTTTAAATTTGTTTTTAATTAAATTTTAGCTGCCAACTTTACACCTGGCCAGGAACTACAGATGAAAACTAGCCTCCTGGCTAGTTTGCACTGGTGGACCACACGCCTCAGAACGGTTCAATGGTTTTTGTGGCCGTTGCTCCTGCTAGACGCCGCCTAAAGTGTCGTCTCTAGGCTCACAGGTACACAGGACAGGTAGGATGTTGCAACACCGTTTATTGGAGCGTTGGCAAGATGTTAGCGCCAGAGCAGGTGTTACCTGCCGACATGTCAGAGCTCTCTTCCACCCCCCCACCCCAGTGTGTGTTTGTGTGTGCAAGCGTGTGTGTGTGTGCTGATGGCTGGTTTATCATCTGTGCCTCGGTCCCTCTATGCTGCACCAACCAACAGGTGTGCAGCCTAATCACCCCCCCCCCCCCCCCCCCAGCCCCCAGAGTCTAATCAGCCTGACTTGCGGGTGGGGGCGGGGCGGGGCGGGGCGGGGGGGGGACCAGCCACCGTTGTCAATTGTTGACGGGAAATTTCGAGCAAGTCTTCTTTCCTGCGGGTAAACGAAAGGATTCGCCCGAAGACAAGGATGCGAAAAGATATTTGTGCTCAAGAGCTTTGAGATTTGTATTTTTTGATGTTGTTGCTGCTCACTTGTTGTTACACCATTGTTGCCACAGCAACAACTCGACTACCGACTACAAATTCCACGGGGGATGAAACCCGCCTCGGGGGTGCGGGGTGGGGGGGGGGGGGGAACTCACAGGTAGTGGTCGGAGGAGAAGTCACGCATCTCCGCGTCGCGCCGGGCCCGCCGCCGCTCTGCCGCCGTGGTGCCGTCGGGGTTCCTGACGTCGATCACGTCGCTGAGCTCCTCCTGTTATAAAGACAGCAGAACCCCCGCGGAGTTCCTCAGCTCAGCTCAGCAGCTCACCCACTTGTACTATTAATTCAATCAATCAGCAGCTGTGAACCCGGGGAGTCCTTTTGGCAGACCGGCCGCCGCCTCACCTGCAGCCTGGCAAACACGCCAGCCCTCTGGTTGCCAAAGCCGTACTTCTGGAGCGACGCCAGCTCCGCCTCCGAGCGCTCCGTGTACGCCTCCTGCTCCACCTGCCAGTCAAACTCCTCTTCATCCTCCCCCTCACCATCATCATCACCATCGCCAGGTCCGTCGGCAGAGGCTCCGCTGGCTTCTGAAACGGAGAAGCAGGTTAGGGATGACTGATGAACCCACGGCGCAGGCTTAAAAGGTACGCTGGTTGAAAGTTACGCCAGTTAAAAGAAGTTACACTGGTTTCAAAGGTGTGCTGGTTTAAAAGGTACACTCGTTAAAAGGTATGCTGGTTAAAAAGGTACGCTGGTTAAAAGGTATGCTGGTTTAAAAGCTAGGCTTGTTAAAAGGTACGCTGGTTTAAAAGGTACAGTGGTTTTAAAAGGTACGCTGGTTAAAAGGTATGCTGGTTAAAAAGGTACGCTGGTTAAAAGGTATGCTGGTTTAAAAGCTAGGCTTGTTAAAAGGTACGCTGGTTTAAAAGGTACAGTGGTTTTTAAAAGGTACGCTGGTTAAAAGGTACGCTGGGTTAAAAGGTTGGCTAGTTAAAAGGTAAGCTGTTTAAAAGGTACGCTGGTTAAAAGGGATGCTAGTTAAATGGTACGCTGGTTTAAAAGGTACGCTGGTTAAAAGGTATGCTGGTTTAAAAGTTAGGCTTGTTAAAAGGTACGCTGGTTAAAAGGTACGTTAGTTAAAAAGCACGCTGGTTTAAAAGTTACACTGGTTAAAAAGGTACACTAGTTAAAAGGTACGCTGGTTAAAAGGTATGCTGGTTTTAAAAGGCACGCTGGTTTAAAAGGTCCGCCGGTTTAAAAGGTCCGCCGGTTTAAAATGAGCGTCCACAGACAGAGAGACAGACAGACGGTCACCGGGGACACGACTGGCATCGCTCACCCACGCTGACGTCCTCCACCAGAGGCCGGGCGGTGCGGGAGCCCTTGGGGGCCAGCAGGCTGGTCAGCATCTGGAGGCCCTCAAAGTGTTCCCCGCCACGCTCCTTGGGGACTTTGAGCGTGAACAGCCCTGAAGAGATGCACAAATTAATTATTTATGGCGCTGCTTTACTCGTCTGCCACAGCTAAGTGATTCCGTTGGCCATAACAACGGCCGGCCAATACAGTTCCCATGCCAGTACTTAATTGAAAAAAAAAGAACAACACACACCACACACACACCACACACACACACACACACACACACACACACACACACACACACACACACACACACAACACACACACACACACACACACACACACACACACACACACACACACACACACACACATTCTCCCCCCAATGGAAGTGATTGTATGCCATGTGTGTTCTCCCCAGAATATGAAAACTTTGAAAGAAACACTGAAACCCAATAGGGCACAATACTTTGATACTGCTTGTGCTGGGCTTTTTTTTTTTTATTCCCCATGTTGCTCAAATGGCATCTCTTTTGTAGACAAGTTTGACATTTAAAACTCCCCCCTCTCCTGCATCAGGCTTCAACGGTTAGTTGGGCAATTTGAACCAATTACAGAGCGGTGACTCATGCGTATGGCAACCCCTCAATCTCTCCCTTCATCGTGTTGTTCCTGCGAGATCTCTGAGAGATGTGTCGGCTGCACGTTTGATCGAAATTATCCATAACTCCCGCTAATTGCCGGATTTGCCTTTCAGTTTTTCCCATGGATGAGAAAATTCCACACATGTATGGTGGCCATCATGAAGATCGTCCTCATTAAAATCGCCCCAAAACAAACTTTTGTTCTTTTTATGTAGTTTTCTATCCCGCCTTTCTTGTTGTTGGGTCGTTAAAACACTCTTATAAAGTTTTAATTGGAAATGCAAAGTCAGATTAAAATTGGGACTCTTGTGTACCAGAAATGTTGATATTTCCACAATGTCTCCATTTTAAATTTGGGATTAATCCCCCTTCCATCCATACACAACGGTGAAGTTGCTCTCTAAGCAAAACACAGACGTCTTCTCCACCCAGGAGCAGCCGTAGCTAGCCTAGCATCCGGCCAGTCAGTCAGTCCTCCGCTCTCCTTTACCGCCTCCTACGCTGCCTCACATTAAGTAGCCGCTGCTCATAAATGAAGTGAACACAGTTGGAAACTAATCGAAACAATGACTCACACAACACACAGACACACACACCACACACCCCCTTTACGGCGCGAGCGTAAAATGCATCGGGCCGCGATTGCGATTTGCTCAACAATGCTTTGCAACGGGAAGCGGGGGTAATTGCCTGCGCTGCTGTGAGCCCGCTCTCTTGATGACGCTGGAGTGCAGCAAAAGAGGGGCTCTTAATGGCTTGCTAATTCTATCTCTAAATAAGGATGCACATTAGCACGGCGGCTATAGAAGCAGATGCTGCGGGCTAGTCGAGGCGCTGCGTCGCTAATTGGCCGACAAGATGTCGGAGAGAGAGAGAGAGAGAGAGAGAGAGAGAGAGAGAGAGAGAGAGAGAGAGAGAGAGACTGCTGCAACGCCGATGCCCGTGTTAACACACACTCCTCTGGATGAAGTGGACGGGGGTTGTAAAAGTAAAAATATGCTGATCATAAAAAAACGGAGCCCACTGGGAGCGCAGACTTTATTTAAGGAAAACATCCTACGGGCTACAAGCTAACGACGCGATTATGTGCAGTTTTTAACTGAGCGATATTAAGTGATACATATTTATGTATTCTGTTGGTTTTTTTTAAAACAAAACACCAGAATGAGTAAAACACAGACCAGTCCGTAAATGGGAAGAGGAAATAGGCAACGTGCTAGCCGCCACTCTGAATCCATCAGAGAGACGCAGGCCCGCGAGTCGTAATCATATCCCAGTGACAGATGGGTCCAACAGCCCCGCAAATTGATTGAAATAACATGCTGGCTGGGTTCATTCCCCGTGTCTGTGTGATTGACTGATGGACAAAGTAATGACACTCGTGGGATCTATTACAGATAGCTGCTGCGGACGCATGCATCAGACTCTTGTTAGGATATGGACAGCCGGTGGCAGGGAAAGCTCACATGCTGCTGACAACAACAACAACAACAACAACAATAACAACAACAACAGCGTGGTCACGCTTTTTTCCTTCAAGAGCAACCAGACACTCGACCTCTGACCTCAGGGGACCCCCGGGGCAATCGCTCTCCCTTGTCAATTGTTGACGGGAAATTTCGAGCAAGTCTTCTTTCCTGCGGGTAAACGAAAGGATTCGCCCGAAGACAAGGATGCAAAAAGATATTTGTGCTCAAGAGCTTTGAGATTTGTATTTTTTTATGTTGTTGCTGCTCACTTGTTGTTACACCAGCAACAACTCGACTACCGACTACAAATTCCACGGGGGATGAAACCCGCCTCGGGGTTGCGGGGTGGGGGAACTCACAGGTAGTGGTCGGAGGAGAAGTCACGCATCTCCGCGTCGCGCCGGGCCCGCCGCCGCTCTGCCGCCGTGGTGCCGTCGGGGTTCCTGACGTCGATCACGTCGCTGAGCTCCTCCTGTTATAAAGACAGCAGAACCCCCGCGGAGTTCCTCAGCTCAGCTCAGCAGCTCACCCACTTGTACTATTAATTCAATCAATCAGCAGCTGTTGAACCCGGGGAGTCCTTTTGGCAGACCGGCCGCCGCCTCACCTGCAGCCTGGCAAACACGCCAGCCCTCTGGTTGCCAAAGCCGTACTTCTGGAGCGACGCCAGCTCCGCCTCCGAGCGCTCCGTGTACGCCTCCTGCTCCAACCTGCCAGTCAAACTCCTCTTCATCCTCCCCCTCACCATCATCATCACCATCGCCAGGTCCGTCGGCAGAGGCTCCGCTGGCTTCTGAAACGGAGAGAAAGCAGGTTAGGGATGACTGATGAACCCACGGCGCAGGCTTAAAGGTACGCTGGTTGAAAGTTACGCCTGTTAAAAAGAAGTTACACTGGTTTCAAAAGGTGTGCTGGTTTAAAAGGTACACTCGTTAAAAAGGTATGTTGGTTAAAAAGGTACGCTGGTTAAAAGGTGATGCTGGTTTAAAAGCTAGGCTTGTTTAAAAGTACGCTGGTTTAAAAGGTACAGTGGTTTTAAAAGTACGCTGGGGTTAAAAGGTTGGCTAGTTAAAAGGTAAGCTGTTAAAAGGTACGCTGGTTAAAAGTATGCTGTTTTTAAAAGGCACGCTGGTTTAAAAGGTCCGCCGGTTTAAAAGGTCCGCCGGTTTAAAATGAGCGTCCACAGACAGAGAGACAGACAGACGGGTCACCGGGGACACGACTGGCATCGCTCACCCACGCTGACGTCCTCCACCAGAGGCTGGCGGTGCGGGAGCCCTTGGGGCCAGCAGGCTGGTCAGCATTCTGGAGGCCCTCAAAGTGTTCCCCGCCACGCTCCTTGGGGACTTTGAGCCTGTGAACAGCCCTGAAGAGATGCACAAATTAATTATTATGGCCGCTGCTTTTCTCGTCTGCCACAGCTAAGTGATTCCGTTGGCATAACAACGGCCGGCCAATACAGTTCCCATGCCAGTAACTTAATTGAAAAAAAAAGAACACACACACACACACACACACACACACACACACACACACACACACACACACACACACACACACACACACACACACACAACACACACCACACACACACACACACACACACAACACACACACACACACACACACACACACACACACACTCCCCCCAATGGAAGTGATTGTATGCCATGTGTGTTCTCCCCCAGAATATGAAAACTTTGAAGAAAACACTGAAACCCAATAGGGCACAATACTTTGATACTGCTTGTGCTGGGCTTTTTTTTTTATTCCCCATGTTGCTCAAATGGCATCTCTTTTGTAGACAAGTTTGACATTTAAAAACTCCCCCCTCTCCTGCATCAGGCTTCAACGGTTAGTTGGGCAATTTGAACCAATTACAGAGCGGTGACTCATGCGTATGGCAACCCCTCAATCTCTCCCTTCATCGTGTTGTTCCTGCGAGATCTCTGAGAGATGTGTCGGCTGCACGTTTGATCGAAATTATCCATAACTCCCGCTAATTGCCAGATTTGCCTTTCAGTTTTTCCCATGGATGAGAAAATTCCACACATGTATGGTGGCCATCATGAAGATCGTCCTCATTAAAATCGCCCCAAACAAACTTTTGTTCTTTTTATGTAGTTTCTATCCCGCCTTTCTTGTTGTTGGGTCGTTAAAACACTCTTATAAAGTTTTAATTGGAAATGCAAAGTCAGATTAAAATTGGGACAGAAATGTTGATATTTCCACAATGTCTCCATTTTAAATTTGGGATTAATCCCCCTTCCATCCATACACAACGGTGAAGTTGCATCTCTAAGCAAACACAGACGTCTTCTCCACCCAGGAGCAGCCGTAGCTAGCCTAGCATCGGCCAGTCAATCAGTTCCTCCGCTCTCCTTTACCCCTCCTACGCTGCCTCACATTAAGTAGCCGCTGCTCATAAATGAAGTGAACACAGTTGGAAACTAATCGAAACAATGACTCACACAACACACAGACACACACACCACACACCCCCTTACGGCGGACGAGGCGTGAAAATGCATCGGGCCGCGATTGCGATTTGCTCAACAATGCTTTGCAACGGGAAGCGGGGGTTAATTGCCTGCCGCTGCTGTGAGGCCCGCTCTCTTGATGACGCTGGAGTGCAGCAAAAGAGGGGCTCTTAATTGGCTTGCTAATTCTATCTCTAAATAAGGATGCACATTAGCACGGCGGCTATAGAAGCAGATGCTGCGGGCTAGTCGAGGCGCTGCGTCGCTAATTGGCCGACAAGATGTCGGAGAGAGAGGAGAGAGAGAGAGAGAGAGAAAGAGAGAGAGAGAGAGAGAGAGAGAGACTGCTGCAACGCCGATGCCCGTGTTAACACACACTCCTCTGGATGAAGTGACGGGGGTTGTAAAAGTAAAAAATATGCTGATCATAAAAAAACGAGCCCACTGGGAGCGCAGACTTTATTAAGGAAAATATCCTACGGGCTACAAGCTAACGACGCGATTATGGTGCAGTTTTTAACTGAGCGATATTAAGTGATACATATTTATGTATTCTGTTGGTTTTTTTTAAAACAAAACACCAGAATGAGTAAAACAAGACCAGTCCGTAAATGGAAGAGGAAATAGGCAACGTGCTAGCCGCCACTCTGAATCCATCAGAGAGACGCAGGCCCGCGAGTCGTAATCATATCCCAGTACAGATGGGTCCAACAGCCCCGCAAATTGATTGAAATAACATGCTGGCTGGGTCATTCCCCGTGTCTGTGTGATTGACTGATGGACAAAGTAATGACACTCGTGGGATCTATTACAGATAGCTGCTGCGGACGCATGCATCAGACTCTTGTTAGGATATGGACAGCCGGTGGCAGGGAAAGCTCACATGCTGCTGACAACAACAACAACAACAACAACAATAACAACAACAACAGCGTGGTCACCGCTTTTTTTCCTTCAAGAGCAACCAGACACTCGACCTCTGACCTCAGGGGACCCCCGGGGCAATCGCTCTCCCTGATTGGCTGACACTGCCACTCGGCTGTTAGTATCACTTGATAATAATAATAATTAATATCGCCAATTAGGTTTGGTACATGTCCCAGGGGTGTGGATTTAGTGGTCTTGGTTGCTCTTTAATCTAGGTCAGATCAATACGGACAACGGTGTTATTGATGAAGAGACAGGATCCTGCCTGGTCAATAGAATGCTAGCAAGGTTGTCATTTTTCACAATTTGTAATACTGACAAGATATAGACACATAAAATACAGTGTACATATACTATATTTTTAAAAAAAATCTATTATATTCATATTGTTTAGTCTTTGTCGTGTTTTTGGAATTTCATCATCCCTCAAATCATGTCCAAAAGTCTTCCTCCACATAAAATATCATCTAAATATCTTTATCAATTACAAATATCATGTCTTACCTTTATCAATATCGAATGTGGCTTTTTCCCTTCCATCTTCAATAATTCGTCCTGGGAGGGTTAATCTGCACACCATAAATAAATAAATAATAACTGAGGAACATAACTAAAATCACACACACACACACACACACACACACACAAGACTGGAAAAAACAAAAAAACACTTGCTGCACATCTTGCAGCCTCACCTGAGAAAGTAGGGCTTCGCGTAGAACTTAAAGTCCGTGCCGTCGACGTAGAAGTCAAACTCGGAGGTCCTGGTGTAGGGCACCCGCAGCACGATGGTCAGGAAGTGGCCGTCCTGGCTCAGCTCGAACGCCGGCGTGATCATGGTTCACACCTCAGCTCCACATTCCCGCCGAACACCAAAGTGGCCGATTCTGATGGGGGGCCGCCTTTAACTACACAGACAGACAGGGGAGAGAGAGTTGGCGTAAACTGTTATTTCACAGCGTGGTGTGTGTGTGTGTGTTGCAAATTACAGCGCCTCTAATTGGGTCTTGATGAAAAACGGCAGGGCTGCCCCATCATTCTCATTCTCTGTTGTATATATGGGAACGTAATTAAAGGGTTGTTACACTACAGTTAAGATTAATAGTCAACACTTGACTGTAACAATAACCACTGGTTTAAACAACGCCCCCTGGTGGCGGATCTACTCAGCTGTTGTGCTCCATGCAGCCACATTGACATGAGCGGTCTGTCAATTGAATACATTGTTATTATAGCTACTTATTCAAGGACAACAATCGGGCTTGATTGTACGCTCTCACATGCACACGTTAATGTTCATGTTAACGTGGAGGCCCCTCTGTCCTATTTAACGACGTTAGCCTCTGTAAGACAATGGTGCGTTCCGGTTGTACTCGGACGTCGGAATTTCTGGCTTCCAAGTCTGGAAGTCGGAATTCCAACAGAGAGAAAGAAAGTCGGGAGAACGTCACCGACCCCCTCCTTCGGTCAACTCGGGTGTGACGACATTCGCGGGATCCGACTTCCGATTTGCGACACGCCGCGTCCCGTGTACATCGAAGGTCGTCGGACATTATTAGGAGGATGTCACACCCTCCGGGTTGACCATGCTCCAGCTCCAGCTCACTCGGTGGTTCTTCCGACTTCCCGAGTTGGAGTTCTGAATTAAGGACCGCCCCCCCCGCTGAAATTCCCGCCCCTGGAAGTTAGACTTTCCGACTTCCCCGGTACAACTGGAACGCACCGTTAACTGTGTCCAGCGGTGAAGTTTTCAGTGTCGCGTCTCCAGTAGCCCGCTAGGCTAGCTCAGCTGGGAGGTTTTTACTTGACAGCGCCTGGACTGTTACCGCCAAGAACTGAATGTACTCTTGTAAACACTTAAGACAGACAACCCGAAACGTAAAACATTAAACGGAGTTACCTAAAACAAGTGGTTTTATGAAGACGCGTGTGTTAGATGGTCGGGACGAGCATCACATGCAGCGCGTTGTGATGACGGCCATGTTTTACCGTAGTGTACGGAATAAAGGGGCGGCAACATGTTTTCAAATGGACAATTTTTTTTGTTTGTTTTACAAACAAACAAAAATAATTGAATGAGTCGTGGAATAACTGTTTGAGCTCTACATAATGCATTGTTGCAATTGAGATCTGCTATAATTTGAAGTGTATGGATGGAGTAGTAAAGTAAATCAATGTGTTATAACACTTTCACTTCAGTGTCAAAGTGTTTTATCGTCACATGCTCTTCACAACACATGGCCATTCTGAACAGTGAAACAGTATGCAAAAAGTAGGCATAAAAGATGAAATAGCAAGAAGATAAAAAAAAGTTTAAAGTTTTTGGACACATATAGGCACAGCGGCACAATATGCATAATAAGATAACACAATATACATCATAATGAAAATGTATATATAAATGTTGACTCCAGAAGTATTGAATATTATGTATGTAGTATGTAGGGGCAGATACACAAGTGAGGGCAGCAGTAGCAGAGATATGGCATATGGCATTATGTATATGTCATAGCAGACATATACATAAGATACATAAGATAAGACAATATATCCAGAGTATTTAAATATAGCATAGGGAATTTGGCATTTGTATCCACAATCCAGAAAAGCCACAGTCAATTCAGATACACGTGATTATGGAGCTGGGAGGAACTGCTTAACTGCAAGGATGCCTTTAGCAGGTAGGATCCATCCCAATATAACATCATAGACACACTATGCTGAATGAATGAAGAGTATAGTGACTATTTATAACTTATGACATACATACATGCAGGCATACATGGTCTGTACTCACTTTATTTTATATTTCTGCTTATTTTTATTTGTATACTGACTTTTCATATATTTCTTTTCATATTTCTCATTCCTGCTGGTCCTTTTTACTGTACATATTGTAGATATTGTGATTCATACTGTGATCCCTCCAATTCGAGTCATCCGTATTATTCTGTTGCACATTCTGCTGAGCATCGACACTTTTCAATTTCACTGCTATATCCTGCATGTGTATGTGAATCTTGAATATATTTCTATCATAAATTGTTGTTCTTATGCATATCCACCAGTTGCAGAGATTTCCGGTGTCCCTTTTTTTCTTGGCTGGCGAAGGGTGTGTGTCTTATCTTCAGGTACCACAGTGATATATTGCTGCCTCTCCTTCAACAAATGTACTCTTTGTAAGTCGCTTTGGATAAAAGCATCTGACAAATGCCCTAAATGTAAATGTAAATGTGTGTGTGTGTGCATGTGTGTGTGTGTGATTGTTTTCACTGTTGCTTTTTGTTTTTCAAGTCATGCTCCGTTTAACCCCACGTCTCAGGCTCTCCTCAAACGTGTATGTCTTTCTCTTGCTTTCACAGTCTATGATGATCTTTCTCGACTCCATGTCAACACAGAGCAGAAAAATCCCGGCGCGTCTACCACGAGACATACGGTGACGCGGGCAAGCCACGCCTCCGCCTCGGCGCGTACATTGTTGCGCTCGGCGTCTCCGCTTCTTTACGCGCTGCGCTGCTGTCTGTCCGCAGCCGCCCGCCCGCTGCAGCCGCGCAGCGCCACCTCAAGATGCCAACTCTGCGTGTTCTCCGCGACTCGCAGCCATGAGAGGAGACCGCCTCGCCTCGCTCGACGCGCCGACCCCGCTCTCACCATGCGGACTCATTGCAAACTCTTTGTAATCGCCGTGTGTTGCGGACTTTTCCTACTTTTCTACTTTTTCGGCCGCAATCCCGCAGACGATCCGCTCTGGGCACCGGTTAGAGAGCGCAACTCCGCCGCCGACTCCGACTCCAACTCCAACTCCAACTCTCACTCTTCCTCGTCGTCGTCGTCGCAACTTGTGAACGGCAAGGTTGCGTCAAAGTTCACCTACAGAGAGCGTCCGCATCACCGTCGTGAAGTTAATGTCGCTGGAGGAGAGCAGCAGCAGCAGGAGGAGGAGAAGGAGGTGGAGGAGGAGGAGGCGCGCAAGGAGCGACCGAAGGGTGGTAGCAGCAGCAGCAGCATCAACAGAGTGGCAAAGGTTATTGCAAAGAGGTGAGCAGGATTTGGTTTTTTTTTTGCATGCTCTTTTGGCAGTGCTGAGAGATGTCCTCCATGCTGTCATCATTTTTTGCACAGATAAGTATGACCCCATGATCCCATGATGCATGGGATTCATGCATTCAATGCAAAACTGCATAGCATGGGGTCCTTTAAACGAGGCATTGCTCTGGCATTGATGAGAGCATAGCAGCATGCATGTGTAAGCGCATTGAATGGTCAAGGACGCTCATGGGAAGCCACGGATAGCCAGGGCTGTCAAGGGAACAGCTGCTGATTTAAAAAAAAAAAAAGCATCTTGCAAAATGTAAGCATGGCTCCAACTACCCCCTCCCTGTTCATGGTCAGGGTGGTGAGATCACTGCTGATTTCATCAAGTTGCTGGGCCTGGCTCCATGCAATGCACGGTCCCCCTGCTAAGGAAAGCTGCAAACTATCACATCACATCCCACAGAACCCATTCTCTCCTCCCCTGACCACCACATAAATTGACCTGCTTCATATCAAGTCGGCTACATCTCTCGTTTGTGAGGAGACGTGGGGGTCACCTTTAAAATACACACCAAACAACTATGACAGTAAGAACAATAATGAATGAGGAGAGAATTGATCTAATCTAAAAGAATGATGAATTGACCAAGCATCTACTCGTTCGTGTTTATGATTGATTTATTACCCAACTGTTAATGCAGTGCAGATAGGCGCGAATTATGCTTTTTATTGGTTTGTTTGTGCACAACAATAAGGAATTGGAATGCCAGAGACTCATGCCCTGACTGAAGGCAATCCCACCACAGCACAGCACAGCACAGCCCTGCCGGCCAGCATGCGGACAATAGGACGTGGCTGCTATTCCTGTATTTTACTACATACATGTCCACCGTCTCTCATTCCGTCTCCCCTATATGCTGAATGCCACCGATAATGCAACAACGGACCAAAGTGTGTCGGCCAGGTTTGGACAGGACGGAGGATGGTTCTATTCCAATTTCCAAGCGGCTCTTTTCTTGGGTGTTGTGCGGCACTGTTGGAGCAGATAAAAACACCATCAAGCCGTTTAGACCTCTGTGTCCTCTCACACAGGCGAGTGTGCACGCCGGTGATAAGGGAGATGGGGTGAGGGGGTCAACTGGTGAGCGCGGAAAACACGTAACGCTCTTTGGCACGGAATACGCAACCGGGAGAAGTGCTGTGATTAGGCGGGAAAACACAGCCCTGTATCAACTGTACCTGACCTCCTCTGGTTAGAATGTGATTAAACGGCAATGGAAATCCAATCCCAGTTCTGGTTTATTCCTGCCTGACGGTTTTATTAGCTTGTGTCATAACAACACGACATGGTTACTGGAAATGCAGCTGCTATGACTAACATGCAAATTAGGCCAACATAAAATAAACCCCACGTAAAACAGTATTTGGAAAACCCACAAGTAATGGGCCCACGATTAAAGATGGCAACATTTTTTCCCAGACATTGCTCCATTTCAAAGACATCAAGGAAAAATAAATGAATACCATCACAGAGTAGAGCTGAATGCTTATTTTAGTTTGGCTGGGGGGGAATGTGAACATGGTTCATATGAATCTGAGCGGGAGACTGATTTCCTGTTCAGCACATCCAACTTAAAACAACCTTGCCCCCCCACCCCCCATCCCCATGGTGGTGGTCTATCATTTCCTGTGGACACGTGACACTACTTCCTGTGGGCTGCAGCCAGAGAGACAGGGGCGAGGAGCTCCGGCCGCTTCTGTACCCCAAAATAACTTTCAAGTTGTTGTTTTTTTATTGTAGTGTTATGAGGACACGGCGGAGGAGACACGCTGTCTGTGGGTGTGGTGGTCGAGGCACACCCAGGCCCTTCTTCTGATCTTCCTCTGTTTCTATTCAGAGCTCTTGAAAAAAATATTGCAGACACTTTTATCCAAAGCCACTCGCAGTGAATTCCCTACGCACGTCATCAACGGGGCTGGTAGGCTAGGCGTCTTTAGCTGTAGGGGCGGAGGAAATGGAACCCGGTACCTTTCAGCTGGGAGCCACGACGACACTATCCCTTTCCCCCCCCTGTAACTATCCTCTGGAACTACATTGAAATCCCATCGTCGTCATTATCATCATCCTTGGGTGTTTGAAGGGAGCGGCGTCAATTACACGGGCCTCAGGGTAACAGACGCACTCTATTACGGTGACATTAGGCACTTAAATAAATAAATAATGTTCCCCTCTACGACTCGGTGCTACTATAACTCCCTGACTGCTGTCTGTTTATATGGAAGTCGTCTGAGACACTTACTTCATTGGCCCTCGGCGATGGCAGTTATAACTGTAGAATACCTGTTAAGGTTGACCCGGGTGAAGACGGCAGCGGAGGGCAACAAACGGAAAACTGCCTGCTGCCAAAGAACAAGAAATACTGGAAACGAACGGGAACCACAAGAGCAGACGTGTTGAATGCTTGTGTAAGCATCAGAAGGGTCGCGTGCTGCTTCCCAATAAAGACGTTTTTTTTTTCCCGTCATTCTTTGCTTGTTACATAATTTGAAACATGACCGTGAAACAAGTCTATTCTGCGAAGTGTTGAATTAGTCTAGCCACATAAGCCTGAATATTTCATTTTTACATGAAGTATTCATACAGTGTAATATTTATATACTGTATGCTTCTAAGTGAAACACACACTCATAGTGGTGAATAAATCAGGTGATTTAATGTTTCATGTAAAAGTCGAACTAAACAAGCGGGAATTTTTGGTATCTTTTTGTGGTTTCTTTCTGTAAGACACTGTTGTTATTTTTATTTAAACCCGACCCATCTGTGAATAAATGCACTATTCAAATGACTGCTTAAGGCACACCCAATGGCAATGCTGTGTCTCCTTTAACCACCAGCCAGCAAGGAGCAAAGACTTCAAAAGTGAACCCGTTTCTCCACAACAACAATCGACACGATCAAATTTCACAATTCAGTTCTCGTGTTTGTTGGGGGGTTTATTTGTAACCGAGGGGAACAATTCAGATGAATTTCTGTCGTCGCGTTCCCTCGAACACACATCCAGCAACGTCTACAACCGATGCGTGAATCATGGCATCAATGAATCCTCCTTTTATTTCTGCCTATAGGAGGGAACACTTTAGCGAGGACAAGGCGGGACGCGGGATCAGGTTTTAATCTGGCCGCCTGCTTGGAGGTAGCAAGGTCAGGGTAAAGGTTTAAATGCACCCTGTGTTCTGTGATCTCCTGGAATAGTGTCCTCTGTGTAATGGAGCCACCACCCCCACCCCCAAATACCTCCAGTCGCAGCTGATATATTGTCGGCATTAAAGGTAACGTTGGGCACAATCTCTCCCCGGAGAGGGCAAGCATACTCAAACGGTCTTTTAAATCAAGTTAATCTCCGACCCTCCACGGCCCCCACCTTCCCGCTCCCGCTTACTCCGGCTCTCTGAAGATCCCGAAACGTTCCGACCGTTTCGACGGGATATTAGATCGCGGCGATATAAAGCCCATTCTGTAGCCCCTCTCCGACAAAGGTAAAAGAAGAGAACCCTGAAAAGAAATCCAATTCTTTTCGGTGCCTACTCCTACTCGGCTACTACCACAGTGGCCCCGTGTTTTCTGGCGTTTTGTTCTTTTTACCAGATTGTTACCAGATGTTTTAATGTCCCGACGAACGCACGGCCACATCTGCACAGCACATGGGCTCCTTTGGTAGCCAATAGAAACCCCACTTTTCCGTGCTCTCGTTTTAGCCGAAAATGTCCTCCTCCATAACATTCCGTCTGCATGTTACAAATTGTAAGAATGTGTGGCGGTGGCGGTGGTGGTGGTGGTGACGGTGGTGATGGTGGTGGTGCTTGCAAGAGGATACCTCTCGTGCAAGTGGGAGACGACGGGGGGGTGTGGAGGGTGGGCGATGAGGGTTGGTGGTAGGTAGGTGTGTGTGTGTGGGTGGTGGGTGGGTGGTGGGTGGGGTGGGGAGGCAGTTGGCGACCTTGAATGGGCCTTGAGTTCCTGGGCATCCGCTCATTCATCCTAATCAGTGTCTCATTACGTGCCCCCCCCGGGGGGGGGGGGGGGGGGGGCGAGAGAGCGAGAGAGAGAACATCATCATCATCATCATCATCATCATCATCATCATCATCAGATACACATTAAGTCCCTAGTCAAGTTAGGGAATATTGTTACACAAATGTGTAATAAAAGGCTTAAGCTTGTTTGCGACTTGGCATTCAGATAATTACCGGTCCATCATCCCTGGGCAGGCATCCTTGTGTTTGGTCTGGTGTATTGCTTAAGTATATTTTTAATCACACCCCAGACTAAAATAAAACCCTTCCATTGTACTGTATCTGCTGAGTGCAGAGCTGTGCGCAGGCAGAGCAGGCCGGGGATGAGCGGAGCAGCTCAGCTGAATCCCCCGCATGTCGACGAGTTAATACACAATTGAAAAGCTTTTAATTTGAAAAGCCATTAAAAAGCTTTTACCTCCACATAAGTAGATGTCAAGTGTGGATTGAGCGCAGGCACTTAAACAATAACCTGTGCGTCCTGAAAGTCTCTTTGTGATTGAGGCGTTGTGATTGAAGGCGTTGTGATTGAGGCGTTGTGATCGAGGCGTTGTGATTGAGGCGTTGTGATCGAGGCGTTGTGATCGCCACGCTTGCGTCCCAACGGCGAGGAGAGGAGGGGAGGGGCTGGCGGCTGGCCAGGAGCTCAGGCAGTAAACTACAACTCTGCAGTCGAAATGGAAACAATCTCACTCTCTCACAAACCCCAGGGAGTCACAAGTAAAGCAGCTCTGCAGGGAAAGGGAGGGGGGGGGAGGACAGAGAGAGGGAGAAAAAGAGGTGTAGAAAGAGAGAGGGGTAGAGAGAGACAAAGACTGGATAGAGACAGAAATAGAGAGAGAGAGAGAGAGAGGTAGAGATGATGAGAAAGAAACTGAGGGAAGGAGAGTAATCCCTTTTGGCGTTCCCATCTGGGATTAATAAGGAACCTTGAATCTCACTTCAGAACAGCATGATCCCTGGCGGCCTCTCCTGGGAGGACCTCCTCCACCCGCTCTACCAGAAGTACAAGAACCACATCACCTGGGGAGACCAGGACCTCCTCAACATCATCTTCCACTACAATCCTGGTGAGCACATCCCTGGATTCCACATGAACCCACGAGGACTCGTCAACACCAATCCCTAAAGGACTAGAAAACAAATAAATGTAAAAAGCAAATGAGTAATGTTGACTGGTCAATTCAGTGTTTTGTAAACGAGTGTCGTGAAATACTTGCCGACACATTAATTCCAGATTATCCTTATATACTTTAAAACGTTTTAATCTGTTCCGGGGTAGTACATCGATGCATTTCATTACATTCTAGTTTGCTGAATCAACGTTTTTGAGTTAAAATAGAGGTGGAGAAGGGCCTGGCGCCAATCGCCAAAGTGTTAAATATTTGTCATTTTTCGTCGAGCACCGTTTTAATTCTTGCTCATAAAAGGACAGTTGGTGCAGCAGCCGGAGGCATGAATACAAATCTCTAAACGCATAATCCCGTGGCAAATTCACTTTGCCAATATTTGCCCTGAAAAACGGCACTGTGTGTGTGTGTGCGTGTGCGTGTGGCGTGTGCGTGTGTGTGTGTGTGTGCGTGTGTGTGTGTGTGTGTGTGTGTGTGTGTGTGCGTGTGTGTGTGTGCGCGCGTGTGTGTGTGTGTGTGTGTGTGTTGTGTGTGTGTGTGTGTGTGTGTGTGTGTGTGTGTGTGTCTAGAGTGATGTAGTTGCTATGTGTGTTGCCATTTCCTTAGAGGGATTTGTC
>PIJE02001522.1:55000-84406 GCA_002895965.2 Coryphaenoides rupestris | reverse complement strand
GGACCCATATGGCTGGCAGAATTTAATAATTTAAAGTAAAAAAAACCATTACTTTGTGTTCCAATCTTTTAAGGAAAACATTGGAACACACTCGAATAGCAGCAACAACAACAACACACTCCCAGGGCAGAAAAGCGAACAGAAAAATGTCTACACAGACAAAAAGAGAGAGCAGGAGAGAGCGAGAGAGAGAGCGAGAGAGAAAGCGAGAGCGAGCAAACAAAGGAGAAGAGGAGGAGGGAGGAGGAGAAGAGGAGGAGGAGGAGGAGGGAGAGTGAAGTTGGACAGGTGGACCCCCGGGGTGTTTCCCAGACGAGCCACGCGGTGTTCTGCATGGCTGGGAGGGGCCCCCCCCACTCTCTCAGAATGTCTCTTCACCTTCCCCTGCCTGTGGAACTACAGGCCAGACCACTGCATGTACGGCAGCAACTGTAAGGAGGCGGAGGAGGAGGGCGTGTCCATTCTCCATGGCAACCGCGGCGTGTACCACGACGACAAGCAGCCGGCCTTCAAAGTGATGTACGACGCGATACGGGACGTACGTGAGACAAGACGCTGTTGTTGTTGTTGTTGTTGTTGTTGGGATTCGAGGGAACAAGGTGTTCGGAAACCAAGGAAACGACAGAAATTCTGTAAAACATCATATAATTACTATTTTTTTTAAAGGACAAGTTGGTGTGCACGATGCTACTGTGCATCCGTTCTTAGCATGAGTGGCAAATAATGTACAAAAAAAAGTCCAATCATTTCCTTTCGTTATAACAATTATACTATATGCAATATACAACGATATACAAACATAAAGAGTATAAAAACTGCCGAATATTCAGCACAGAAAATGTGACATTTTGAGGAAAAGCCATTTCACCATTCGATGCCAAACACTAGATTTAGCACAACACAGCATATAGTCGGTTCATCTCTGGTTTTCATTTCCCGTGCACATTTAATAATTGGGGTCGGTGTGGTGTGCGTTTCTTCTGCTTCCCTGTGATTAGGCCTCTTAAGGAACAGCGCAGCAGCAATTTCTGAATTAAAACCATCCAGCCTCCGCCTTCAGGGTGGCTGCCAGCAACATTAAACTTGGGATTATTTTTGCCACATCAAGGAAACCTCAGCTTCTGCGCCCACAACTCCACTGACATCCCTCTGATGTGTTCTGCACTTCTCTCCGTCTCTCTCTCTCAGAATCAGAATCAGCTTTATTGCCTTAGTTTTTACAAACAAGGAATGTGCTTTTGTGACACTGGTGCATAATATTGGTGCAAAACATTAAACAGAAAGTAATAATATAGAAATTCAAAAAATATATAAAAAAATAAGCTATTAAAAGGTGCAATTTAAAGAAAAGATGTGCGTTAATGTAACACAATAGTGTCCATGGGGGGTGGCAGTCAATTGGGTTAAATGTTAATATTAACGTCTAGTATATTGTCCATAGGGGGTGGGAATCGGTGGGGGTCCCGGGGACAAAACAGTGCGCACCAAAACACAGAGGCAGCCTCCCCAGCGCCATCTTAGATCTTTCCGTAAAATCTCACTCTTTCTCTCTCCATCTCCATCGCTCTCCTTCTCTTCCTGGCTACAGTTCCCGTTGGAGGACAACCTCTTCCAGTCCCTGTTCTACCCCATCCAGACCAAGTTCCTGGACACGGTCAACACCCTGTGCGGCCGCATCCCACAGGTCTTCCTCAAGCAGGTGGAGAAGACCATGAGGAAAGTGTACGAGCTGAAAGTGATCCGCCACGTGCGACCGCGATCGCCGACTTGACCACGTTGGCCCACATTGGCTAGGACCCCCCATGAAGAGGGTCCTACCTTACCCTGCCTGGTCTCTTGCTTTCACTTTCTATATTTTCTTACTCCATAAAGGACATTTTTTTTCCTCCCCCTGGGGATTTCCACCACGGCAGAAGTTCTCCGTGGAAGGGAGAGGCTCAGGCAGCCGAACTCGGAAGAATTCTCTCGTCTTGTCATCTGTTCTCGCCGCGTGGGCTGTACCTGACTCCTGCCTCTCGGTTTTTGAACGGCGATATTTTTGAAGCTTCAGGATTTCTTCTTGTTGATGAAAGGGGTGTTCGTCTTGTCGTACACACACATGCACACAGTGCTGGTCAGTGGTGCAGTGTGCCGAACACGAGTTGCATCATTGACTGATGATAATATTGTGCACATCCTGTTTTGCACAGCGATATAAATATGTGACGACGGGATGACAAATTCCAGCCTTTTTTATTTTATTTTTTTTGTAATAAAGGTAGTACGAAATGTATATTGTCAAATCATTTTAAACTCAAGTGGAAGTTGGATTAAATATTTCTTATTTTTAGACAGGTTAAGGAAGTATTTGCCTTTTGTGTGTGTGTGTTTGTTTTATTTGAGCAAGGTCAACGGAGAGATTTGATAAGATTTGCTACTTTGAATAGTAGTTTCATAAACCACTCCTATTTCTTTTTAAGATGTGAATGCCTTTCCAGCCAACAACGTGGTTATTGTGTCTCCTCTGGTCTGGAATCTGAAAAGTGCCACTGACAGTATTACAACCGGGAAACAGGAGAGCATAGCACAACGTTATGATGTTACACACAGAATGTTAAAATGCACTTTCAGACGTTTTGGTGAGAAAAACTACAATTTAGGACTTTCGCCGGAGCTCCTATTCAATTTGTGTCCAATGTTGATGCTACACCGACAAGTGAATAATAATAATATGAATAATAATATGAAAGTGCTGGCACAAAACAAGTGAACGAACAAATGAATTTGTGCCGTGTAATTCCACGTTATGTTTACCATGCATACACTAATGTATGTCCACGCAAACATACGTTTGTTGGCCACAGAGTTTGTTGTCGTGAAACTACGCCTAAAAGACAGTATGTTGTGTTTGTATTCAAAATGGAGAACGGAAAACTACAGTCCATTCAACTACGCATATGTGTTTTTAAATAAAAGATTAACTAAATGTGTTGATTGGTGGCATGTGTGATGATCTTTTTTTAATTATAATGACATAGAATCTCTATCGTAAGTTCAATTGAGTGTGCTAATGTAGTTCATCATCACTCAATGTGTATATGGTATAGTGTAACTGTGCTAATTGGCACAACACAAGCATACTACAAGCAAACTACTCTAATTGCCGATGGGGAAAGTATATATATATACATTTGTCGAAAATGTAATTAAATTGAGTACAGCTAAGTAAATACCGCTAAACCCATCTGTCGACGATCTTTGTTTTCATCGGCGTTTCAAGCACATGAGCCGTTATTGGCTAATTTCTCATCGCACTCATTCACGTTACACACATAACATACTGTAATTGCCTAAGTCCATAATTTAATAGGACCGGAAAATGCTTTTAAATTGCCATGAAAATGCCATGGATTGTCAACCAATCCCTTACGGAATTTCAAATCCCCCCCCGGGTGTAATAGGATATCTGAATACATTTTGACGAGATGGATTCCATTTTGTAGAACAGTGGTCCAGGGAATTGGTGAAACGCAGTCGAGCCAAACCAATACAGCCCCAGGGTCGCCGCTCAGCCTCTCCATCGTATTACGTCTGGAATTGCTTTTTAATACGCCGCCTTTTTTCTTTAAATGCAGTAAAAGGCTGACCCCCAAAACATGTTATTTTTAGAGCACTTAACTAAACATTATATATAATTGTGATTAATGTGTTTTTTTTAAACTATATAATACCTGAGCAACTGCAAAGTGCAGAGAATTCTCCAAATGTTTGCTGTTCACAAGCCAAGAATAAATCCTTCGTAATGATCGAATATTTTACCATTCATTTTGGTTAAATTCAAGAGCAAGACTGAAACATTTGTTCCCCCTTTTAACATACAATTCTTTCCATTAGCACTTTTTTATTTAATGGTTAACTGAATGGGTTTGTTAGTTGTACAAATATAAATTTTCCATTCATTGCATCACAAGAAATTCACAAAGAATAGCTGGCCTTGTTTGAACCCTTCAACCACAAGGGGATGTAGGCTTCAGTTCATTTCCTTTTAATTAGTAAATTTTTTTGAATTTCTGGAAACAGACTGTCCAGTAGAGGGGGAGTATTGTCCTTAGAGTCCCAACGATCAGGATGACAGATTGGGGACTGAAGACCCTTTTGTCATTGAGCAGACACACTTTTGTCCACGGCGACATACAGTGAATTCAGATTCTGATGTCATTAAGAAACAGGAAGGGTTAGGCGTCTTCCTCATGGGTGCCTATTTATGTAGACTGTGGACTGAATGTAGTAACTTTCGGCTCAAAATTTCAGCCACCTCCTCCTAAAACTTGTAATTAATTCTTCCTCCACCAGTATCACCTGCATTTCTGTCCATCTCACTAGGCCTACATAGTGAGGACGACCTCCAATGTACTACTACAAAGCCTACTTCAATGACTACAATGACTACTACAATGACGGCAAACACTCTCATTGTTGAGTCAAGTCAGATAACATCTTTGGTAAACAAAGCATTAGAGCGGCAACGCGTGCAGCTTGAGCACTCTTGAATGCTGGAGAAGGCGGAGATGAAGTGATGGTGGAGAACTTCCAAGACCTCGGAGGGGGGTTATAGGAAGTCCACATCAACAGAGGAGAAGTTATGAAGAAACATTAAGATGCGTCACGCGCAGAGGGCATAAACAGGAAGACAACTAAAAATAGATTAAAGAACGGCTAAGAAATAGGACTAGCTATGACCTTGCACCTGTTTGTCTGAACACGGGGGAATGCCAGGAATGACATTGATGGTGACATACCAGATCGGTGTTTTTATAGTTCACACACAGTTCAAGTGTGTTTGTAGAACTCTAAACGAGATCTAGATTCTGTATTTTATGGTTTGTAATCTTCAGTTTTTTTCATTGTTTCATTTGATTTGTTTTTACTTTTCCTCCCCAACTGTTGTACTCTTGAAAATTAGGAGGGTGTTAATGAGTGTGATCGGTGGCATTACTCACATCACATGAGAAGATTTGTATGGGAGCAGAGAGGGTAGAGGAGGAGAAGACCCAGGGGAGTCGAGGAGGGGACACAAACACACACACACACACACACACACACACACACACACACTAGGAGGAGAGATCTAAGCACTGACTTAGAAGCAGACACGGCAACAAAAACAGATTCGGAGATGTGTGGCGTGAATTAGCAATGAGGTTGCCTGGATGTCATCTGCCTCGCCTCGCGGGTTGTGGTGGAGATTCAGGTCAAACGAGGGCAGAGGGAGGAAGCGGGCAGCTTGCGGTTTGTCTTGGGAGGGGGATGCCGAGGTCGCGCTGGAGCACCAGACGTTATCTGGGTCTGGGTCTGAGTGACAGCAGCCTGTCGAGTCCTCCACAAAGCATGGCTGCCCAGCTGGCAGTGTGTACATTATAATAAGGTCTGCGATGGTAATTGTGTGGTATTCAAATGAGCCGCCATGACAAAGAGACTGGAGATACGAGGGAATTGCCAGTTTTGTGAGATAAGATGTCTCTACATCCTAGGCTAGGGGGATGTAGCTACTGAAAGTGTATTATTATTATGTTAAAAGTGTCACAGAGTGAGCCAGATCAATTATGCATACTTGCAGAGTTTGCGTATGCAGCTTTATAGTTTGTCTACACACAGACACTAATAACACATATTAACAGTTTATTTGGGCAACTACAATGCAATTAACTGAAATAATGTGTGCATACTTTCATTTTGGAGTGACCTTGGCTTGCTTCCCTACAAATAGCCAATTCAGTTCAGGATGTTTCAAATATGCAAACAAAAGCATGTATGATTTATGACCACAGACCTCACAGTGTGACTTGGCTGCAGCTCTCGTGCTCTAGTGGAGGCCCCTGGCATGACAGAACCAGAGGGTCTTGCCCTCTTGCGGCGGGAAAGGACCTGTCGTTGAACCCCAACACAAGTTTCATGCAGTTTCAGTCTCAACAGCTTGTTCACGCCGAGATCAAAGTGGGTCTTGGTGGGTTATCCTATGGATGGATGAATGAATGAATTCATAGAGAAATTAATTATGAATAGATATGTGAATTGCATATCTACACAAATACATGTGTCAGATATTTCAACTGTACTGTACTGTACTGTAGATAACCAGTCATGCATCTGAACACCCTCACACAGCTGGCTACAAACAATATAAGATAAGATAAGATAAGATAAGATAAGATAGAACTTTATTGATCCCGAAAGGAAATTCTTGTGCCAGGTTGCATAGCAATAGAATAAAAACAATAGAGAAATAATAGAACAGATTTACAAATTTACAGTAAGTCTATAGAAGTATACAAATATAGGTAGGATAAGATATTCAGTCAGTCAAAAACAATTTGGCAATAATTAGGCAATCATTGAAGGGGTTATCTGAGGGGGTTAGTGGGTTACCTTATGGATGGATTAATTAATTAAATTAATTAATTCATAGATAAATTAATTATTCATCATTAATAGATATGTTAATAGAAAAAATCAACACAACACAAATACATATCAGATATTTCTACTGTACTGTTCTGTAGATAACCAGTCATGCATCTGCAACAGCTACACACAATATAGTTATATTATAGATAGATGTCTCTTCCTAACTGTGTGTGTGTTTTATATCAGTGAGCAGAGCAGAGGCAGTGACCTCACCAGCGCCATATTAAAATGCTCCTTCCTCCTCTCTCCCACTACCCGGAGGAGAAGCTACAGCTACAGCTACAAACCAGCACCACCAGCAGCCAGTCAATCAGCCCGCCGCATCCAGAACACTGTCACGGGGGGCGCCGACGACACGATGGACGTCGACTCGCTTCAGGAGGCGCTGAAAGGTCGGGCGGGAAACGGGCGACATCGTCGTGTCGTGTGCTTGTTGTGTTTTTTCTTCTGCTTCTGTCTCTCGTCTCTCCGTCGGCATAAGAAGCTCCACTACGGATGTTTCGCTCGCTAAGTGGCTAGCGGCGGTTGTGTTAGCTAGCTAGCTAGCTAGCTAACTAGCCAGGCTAACGCTAACTTGTTTTTTTTTTCACACACGGAAACGAGCCGACGACGTTAGCCCCGCTAGGCTAGGCTATGTAGCCATGGCTATGTGTGTAGGAGGACGTTCGCTAGCCTACATGCTAATGCTAATGCTAATTCGCGAGCTCCCCTTTTTTTTAATACACGGAAACAACCCGACGATGTTAGCTAGCCTCCTGAGGCTAGGCTAGGCTAGGTAGCTAACGCTATCTGCTTGGGGTTGGAATTTCCTCGGCTTTTCCATCAACGTTGCTTGATTTGTGTGCTTTTTGTTTGTTTGACAAACGACCGGCGGCGGTTGTTGTCGTCGTGCTGGCACACACGCTGGTGTTTGTGTGTCTGTTACTGGACGTGTTTTGACGGCCACCGGCTAAACCAGTCGGTGTAGCTTTTTTTTTTTAGCCGTAGCCTCCTAGCCTAGCTAACATGACTAACAGTTCACCACAGGGTTTTTTTTTAATTTATTATGGCCGACCTGCTGACTAACAAGAAACAATCAAATCGTCTTCAGTGTGTCACCGGTTCTGTCAAACAGTTAGCACGTTATATTCTGAGTTTTCTTCCCCCCCTCCTCCTCCCTCCTCATGGTTATTTAGCCTCGTTGCATAATCAATCCCTCGTCCTGTTGTTATACATGTAATAAGGGCTGTGGAAGTGGCTGGAGTCATGGCTGCATTTCCTATGAACCATTCAAATACACAAGATCCATTGGCTCTTTGTGTCGTAACGTTTTGATTGTTGTTGTTGTTTTGCTTTCTGATTAATTTTTTTTTTTAAAACTGCAGATTTCGACAAGAAAGGAAAGCAAGAGACCTTTCCTCTTCTGGAGCAGTTTCTGTGCCACATTGCCAAGACAGGCGAGACCTTGTAAGTGTTCTTGGCCTTCACCTTCAGCAATGAATGATGATGATGATGATGCCATAGTGGACACAGATTGGTTTGGCAACTGTTCCACACCATGCTTAAAAGTGTTTTGTTTTTTTTGGGGTTTTTTTAACTGGTGAGCAAAGACGCAATAAGTGACAGCACACACACACACACACACACACACACACACACACACACACACACACTGGTGTGTTCTGCACCGGTCTGAAAGCAGGGCACACGTATGATTCAGACATGGTGGTACACATGTACTACATGTCTGACAACATTCTTACACGCAGTGTTTTCATGCTCATTTGGAGGACGGCCCGGCTGCATTCACAAAACTAAGATTATGCACCGTGACCTTGACCTCTGCAAAAAAAAAAAAAAATGTGCTTGGAGGAGGGCGTTGGGTATTCATTGGTTTCATGATCAGAATTTCAAATCTTCACTCACTTATTCAAATGCGACATTTTCTGTTTGCCTACGTTATGTGGTCGATTACCTGCTTGCTTCATGTCCTTCCAAGCTCAACACATCAACATTTGATACATCGCAAAGATGTGGGAGAAGCATTCAGGGAGCCATTGTCACCAAAACCTGTCTTGCCAGTGTAGCTATGCAAACACTGGGTAGACAGGGTTAGGGTCAACGTAAACTCCTTTCATGCAGAGATCCCGTGATATTGCTGTAAAGAAGAGCCATCATTATGCTGGCTTATGTTTTTTTTTTTTTACATTTTTACAAGGAACCCAAAAAAAACCTGCATAATGCTGAAACGGCATCATTCTGGAATCAGAGGCATGACGTGCAACACAACAGTGTCAGTGTCTAGCATGATGTATAATGTACACACATCATATATAACATGGTGATGCGTAGCATTACAATTACGATTTGTGCGAGCAACGGGTTTGTCCGATCAGAAACACATTGGGAAGATATTGAGATTGAATACATTTGCACACAGAGCACGGCATCTAAATATTCTTGTTTGTACCTTTTTGCACAGAAGGCAAGGTGGAATAAACAACCTTTACCGCAACATAAAGGCTGTGTAAAACATTAATACAGTCAAAGCCTGTATGTCTGTGCCTTTTCCCCTCTAGGGTTCAATGGCCTCAGTTCAAGAACTACTTCTTGTTCAAGCTGGAGAAGGTAATGGAGGACTTCAGGGCCTTGGTACCCGAGCAAAGAGGCCCCGCCAACCCCAACGTGGAGTCGATCCCATTCGAGGATATGAAGGAGAGGATACTGAAGATCGTGAAGGCATATAATGGGTAGGTACAAAGCCGCTCGTGTCAATTTCTCCATGGTAATTGTGCACTCTGCCGCGGAGCCTCGTATTCGGGAGTTGGCATGCGTCAATGCCAATTTGTACTTGCGTCACATTAAGTGATGGTCGGGCAACCGGTCGTTTTAAAGTGGCTACTAACCCATTGGCTACGCCCAAATATCCAAGTACACTTGTTGGATGACAGACGGACAGATCGACAATGACGGATAGACGGACCAAAGATAATTATTATAATTGGTCTGTTGATTCTGATAATTATCTTTGGGTGTTTGGTTTTGTATGAGAAAATAAAAATGAAATGTTTATTTAAAACTACAGCCAGTAGTAGTGCAAGATGTTATGCTTCATATGATCAACTCCCCTCTTTAGTTTATTCTAAAGAGGGGATTTTAATTATAAATCACTCAATTACTGCTTTGGCTGGATTCTTTACATTTGCTTCAGTCTCTGGGTTGAGGAGGAATAAAATGGATTTAAATCCAGAGACGGCTTCAGAAACCCTTTTTAAATCACACTTGAATGCTACTTGCTTACATGATGTTGGGTGGTCACCGAGTCCTAATATGTCTGCTGTACATTATCAGCCGTACTCCATTCAAGCAATGTGATTGGCTATTTAATTCTGCTTTCATGTCTCTGCTGAAGTCTCTTGAGGCTTTGACCTCCTTCAGTTGGTATGCTTATCATTTCCAGGCCTCGCATGAAGCCTTATGGTTGAACTTCCTTGTAAAGAAATGCCACCCCTCTATCCTCTTTAATGTTCGATCTAGACCAGACCAACCTTTGTAAGCACCTGTTGCTGCTCTTTAACTGCCTAACACTCCAAATAGATGTTCAAGAAGCCAGAAACTTGAGGGTCGGAGGAGTGATAGTCTCCAAACGTGATGAACATAATAATTAATGTTAGCCTCTTGATAGACATGTATTTATATCGCCTTTATCAATATTAAAATGGATGAATACCTCTTCAAATGCTTCAAGTTTCACTAAACCTGATATGTATTTATTATATGTAATGTAGTCACATTCTCATATAAGGTCTATTGTTGAGTTTCATTCTCACACAAGCGCCCACTGCTTCCTGACTGGCTCGTGCTGCGTTGCATATTTTGAGTGAACAATGGCAGGTTTTCTTCACCACGTCTGTATGGCTGCTGGCCTCTTGTTGTCTGCTCCCAGAATCCCATTCACCATCCAGCGCTTGTGTGAGCTTCTCACAGAGCCCAGGAGGAACTACACAGGAACAGAGAAGTTCCTCCGAGGTATAGAGAAGGTGAGTGTCCTCTTCAGTGGTTATATTAATATTTAATGTATTTTTTTTACTTTCACCCTGAACATTTTGTACTTGTAATACTTTTAATTTTACCTCAAATATATATATTTTTTTTTTTGCGTGAAAAAGCACAATGTGGTTTTCTTGATGGTATTTAAAACCTTGTCCTCTCCTTTATTTGTGTGCAGAATGTAATGGTGGTTAGCTGTGTACATCCAACCTCAGAGTAAGTGGTGTTTAATATCCCCTCTGGTGATTTGGAGAACATGATGATGATAATGAATGTGTTTTGTCATGAGAGGTTGAGTTATTAACAAGTGACCGGTTGCAGGAAGAATGGTTGCAGTGGGATTAGTAGAATGAATGGCGTGATGCTTCCTGGGAACACGTCTGCCTTCACAGAGAGGTAATGTGGACGACTCACAGGGTCTTTGCCCTAACGTTCGCGGGACTAATGATCGTTTTCATAGTCTGCTGGTTAGTTTGAGATTCTTTAAGCGCTTAAGCACATAGAGCTCTGGCAATCTGTGAAGGAAATAGCGTGGATAGCGTAGAGGGTGTACATTAGTAAAAAAAGAATGAGAACCACCGATCTAAGTACTCAATTGTATTAAGGGGGTATACATTCATTTTTTTTTTTAAAGGCAGAATTATTTGACAGTAGTTCATAACAATATTAAAAAAAGGTGTATTTATGTTCAGAGTACCCCCATGCAATCCCCCATTTTAGAAACACTGCATTAGATGATCGTCTAATATCTAACAAGTTTCCGGGGGCGACTTGCATTCTGACATAGATTTCCCTACTATTTTTGTTATGTGCATCTATTGACCCGACTATTGTATCTTGTTGCCATTTGTTAACACCTGTCAGGAAAGTGAACGGACCGGGGACCCCTCGACCGCAGAACCGACCAAAGATGTCGCTGGCTAGCGCACTAGCGGCCAACGGGCTGCCAGACAGCACCGACGGCAAGGACTCGGAAGTGGACCAGGATGACGACAAAGAGTCCAGGTACTTGGGAGGAGGTTGTGGCACAACAGTGGATTCTCCCTCCTCTTCTGAGACAATGGGGAACCAGTCGCATTATCCCAACATGGTTCTGTGGTGTTAGGACTCGGGACTTTCAATCCAGTGACCCAAATGTTTGCGGCACATTTGTGATCGGACCACCGGTGGAAGTCGACTCCATCCTTCGGTGGCGTAGCCTTTTAATTGTGTTCTGCTGAAAGTCGGGTTCAACGCATACAATCCCTTGATGGCCAGTGTACTTACTACACTTACTGCCTTATCCTTCAAATGCTTGGTTTGATAAGGCACGTACTTTAAAATATGTGGACTCTGTGTGTAACAGAACATGGTTAGTGTGGATTACAGCAGTATTGCACAAATCTTAAGTTGACTGTCCCAAATATGCAACCGAAATGGTAATGATGATGACTGGTAGCAGGGTTTCGCCAAAAGGAACCTGACGACACGATAATGCAATACCGGCTGTGTGTGGATTCAAATTAATTTCAGATCATCACCAGCACTCAAGGCACAGCCTCAAGTCCCAATTGGCCAACTGTATGCACATAATCATAGGAGTCTGAGGGCAGTAATGTGGACAGGTACTGGGTTTGATCCCCGAGGTCCCACAACCTGCAGTCTGTATACATTTGTACCTTCTGGCAGGCGCAGGGTGCCTAACCTTTTACCTGCTCCATAATTCAACTAAGTTTGAATTAGAATATCTCTTAAGGATATCTCTTACACAGAATTTCTATTCATAGTTCTATTTCTATTTTGCACAGTTATTTCTATTTTGTAGTTCTTATTCTATTTTGTATTCCTTTATAATTACTGTCGGCTGTCGGGCGTTTTGCACAAAAAGTTTTTCACTCACTGCTTATACTCACGTGTAAATTGTGAAGTGACAATAAAATACTTGAAACTTGAAGGAGCAGTTAGGGGGTAAAGATGTCTGTTTACATGCCAAACTAGTAAAGTGGTAAATAAACTCAATAATTCTTAACCCTGTGTGTTTTCCAGCGAGGTGTCGGAGTCGGGCGGCCTGGGCATCTCCGTGAAGAAGAACAAGCACCAGGACGAGGACGACTTCGAGGAGGACATGGAGGCGGAGCAGCACGAGGTGAAGAGGCTAAAGTTCACCACCAAGGAGGACGAGGATGACGAAGACGAGGAGGACGAGGACGAGGACGAGGAGCAGGAGTCGGACACGCTGAGGGAGCTGCAGGCGTCGGGCTCCTCCAAGGAGGCCGAGGCCATGGTGCAGGAGAAGGACGAAGACGAGGATGACGAGGACAACAACGTGGCGTCCAGCAGCGCCAGCTCCATCGAAGAACAAGGTAGGACGTTTCCACGGTGACGCGTAGATTAAAGGGGCCCTGTTTTACCGCCAGGTGTGAGCGTGATTAGCCATTCCGAGCAGCACTTTCTAAATTGTCATTTGACTAGAATCTAAGTGACATCACAGGTGGGAGTGTCCATCTAGATGTATGCTGACTAGATCAGACTACCAGCCTTTACCCCAGTGGACTGTACCGGCTATATGCTATATGTCTAGGTGGACACTCCCACCTGTGATGTCACTTCGTCACAATTTTATTCAGGTGACTGTTTTTGAAACGGCTTGTAATGGCTAATCACGCTCACCCCTGGTGTAAATGTATTTATGAATCACTGTCTAGTCTTAGGGTGTACTTATTTAAAAACCAACGAATTGAGGTTATTTTATGTATAACTGATCAGATCACCACCAAGTGCAATCTCGTGAAATCGGTCATCTCATCGTCACCAGTATCTTCGCCAGTGTTGTCTGTGCATTACACCGCTAATATTGTCAAATGGCGAACCTGACCGCCTCCTCCCTCTCCCAGAGCCCAGCAGCAGCACGCAGGCGGAGATGCCCGCCGAGCCCGACCACGAGGAGCAGGCGGAGCGGGAGGTGCCGTGCGGCTCCCAGGACGAGGGCAGCGACATGGACCAGACGGAGCAGCAGGCCCCGGCCGGCGCCCTGGAGGTGGAGGAGGAGGAGGGGCCCGACACCAGCAGGGACAGCGACGACGGGGCCAGCGACCCGGTCAGCACAGCAGCAGCAGCAGCAGCAGCAGCAGTAACGGCAGCACCACCAGCAGCAGCAGTAGCAGCAGCAGCAGCGTGGCGGAGGAGGCGGCGGCGGCCACGGAAGTCCGGGAGGAGGGTGCCGCCGCCCCCTCCAGCAGTACACCCGAGCCCCCGACAGAGGGCGCCACAGAGGGGGACGCTAGCTTGAACACTGGGAACAGTGACGAGCCCATGGACCAGGACTAGACTAGACTCCTGAACCCCTGAGACCATTCACAAACGACAACACCGACCCTGTGTGTCCATGAGTCCAGCCTGACTGTCACTGGGGATGAGGGGCAGTGTGTCTCGTCATTGGGATGAACGCAGCCTCTTGCTGTTTTAGGCACACCCTCCAAATAGCCATCCGGCATAATGTGGGCATACAAATACATTTTTGGTTTTGAAGTTTTTATCCTTTTTTTGTTCCTTTTATTTTTACCAAAAGGTTGTTTTTTTTATTTTTATTTTATATAATTATTATTCTTACGACTTCTTCTTCTGTTCATTTTAAATTGTCCTGAAGGTCGTCTGTCTCTGAGCCGTGCGTTCTTCTGACAACCTTGACTCTCGGATACGGCCGTCTTCTTGCCGTCGTCCTTTCAACAACACTGGGGAGTTTGGATACCGTGTTTTCTCCGCTTCTGCTTCTTCTATCATTTTCTGCCCCGTCCTCCCCTCCATCTCCCACCCCCACCTGTTTGGACCCGAGAAGATGTTTTCTGGACACCCCAACGTGGTTCCGGGGCAGCTCTCCGCCACCGGATGGAAGCAGACCCCCACTCTAGCCACATCACTGCAGTCTGAGCTTACAGGAGAGCTCCACGAGCAACCGTATCTGACTGAAGCACACAACAACCACACCACCACCACTGGCTTCTCTCAAGTGCCACCATAACTTGAGGATACATTTTTTTATATAAATATATATATATACGTATATATTTCCGGAAGACACATTTCCCTACCTCCTCCCCCATTGTGTCCTTTCTACACATAACTAACCTTATTTTTGCTATGATCTGTAATCCCAACCCCACTGACGAATGCTACTGAAATGCTCTCTGTCGAGGCATCTGTTCTAAGGTATATACATTTTGAATGCAACGACGCCACCCTCCCCCCTTCCCCAACCCCATTATTATAATTTATCGGATCATTTCAACTTTGATTTCTTTGGGGTTTTTTTTTAATTGTATTTTAATTTTTGTCTGCCCGTTCTAATGTTCAAAACCAGCTCTACGTACAAAGACGACTTTCTGCTTTCTTTGTATTTGTGATGTCACCACGTTATTCTCTCACACACACACACACGGATATCCAGAGCGGTCGCCGGTTACAGTTCCACGCCTGTTTTCTGCAGCTGTACCTTTTTGATATTTAGAATTTTAAATTTCTGTAAAGTAGATTTTTGTAGATTGTAATACGGTATGTGTTCACTGCCTTTGTGAAACCATATATAATAGTATAATTTCTGTGTATACTCTGAATGCTCCTGATTTCAATGTGGTATTCAGAAATGGCAATAAATGTTAACATTTTTAATACGTTCTGGTCTGGGTCTTGCTTGCTTGTCCACTACTTCTGTACACACTTGACTCTGGCAGTCAGAAACTGGTTCTGGTGAATCAGTTCTCCTCTCATGCTGTGCGAACCTTTTGCATGCTGTGGTCGTTGATTGACTCTGACTTCATAAAAGTTCAATGATGCGATGGTCTGGCTGGAAACAGCAGGTGGATGGGGCTGTAAATGGCACCAACCAGCGTTTATTCCCGTCTCATTCACATGCTCAAACGGTGTGTAGCCACCAGCCCCAAAACAACGATGATCTAGCGTTTGTGTGGTTGATCTAACTGTTTGTAGAACATGGCATGAACACTGCAGCCAGGGGTTAACTTGGAGGTTTTTAGTTTCCACTGGGGTGGCTACCCATGCCAAGTCTATGCACTACTCTGGTATTGGGAGGCTCTGGATAAAAGCAGCCCACCAACCTTTTGTCTGTTCACTTTCCTGACCATTGCAATCTGTGAGGAGATGTGCAACAGTGCACCAGCGGAAAGCATTGAAATGCATGCATACAAGTAACTACATGTAAGCACCATGCTCATTTTTATGGCTAATTATAATAGGACTATGTTGTCTGTTTAGGCACAAAGTCCATCAAACGCCTCAAGTCCCTGAGCTACTCACTGTTTCTCGGCACTGATATTGTAAAAAGTTCAGCTTTAATCAGACTTAAAATATCAGACTCACGGCTGCTGAAATGTGGCCACATGCTCTGTATGGACGCGGCGGGGGGGTCCAGACAGATCCACGCGGGCCACAGGAGACCTCGTTTGAACTGTACCCGGCTTTGAAGTCTCATCCTTGGGGAAATAAGACGGTCGAGTCACCGGGCGGTGGGGGGCTTTAAAGACGTACACGGCTGCTCCGCATCGAATGACAAATGATTTATTTGCTCGCTTCTTTGTTGAATGCAACCGGATACACAGAGGAGGACGGGAAGCTGACCAGGAGATCGGTCTGGCAGACGGACATGTCTGGTTGTCCTGTCTGCTCAGTGGGCCGGGCTCCTGACGAGGCCTTACATGAGAATTCAAGGAAATGATTGAGTGAGATTTGGTTTAAACACATTAGGGCATTTGGCAGACTCTTTTATCCAAAAACGACTTACAAAGAGTACGTTTGTCGAAGGAGATCAATATATCGCTGTGGTACATAAAGATAAGAATAGAACAGGCATTCATAATTTCAAGGCTAATAGAACACGTTTTAAAATGTCAAGGTTAACAGCATAATAGCTGGGATAAGAGTACCATTTTGAGTGCTATACCAACACCTCAGAACATACAAGATGCTAAGTACTATTATTTAGCGCCAAGATGTACAAACACATCAATGGTTAATATTTTACCACTGGGTGTGAGGGCTGGACTTCATCTATCCATCATACGTCTTTGTGGAAAGTCCCACTTATGACATCACCAGAGGATAGATTTATTAAAAGGGCTTGTAATTACTTTTTGAAATTGGGGCTCTTTGAATTACAAGGCGTTTTTTATCTTTTGATAATGAGTCCTCTTGTGATAAAGTGCATCGATAGGATTCCTTGTAGCACACCGACACACAGACACAAGCTAATTGCGCAGCAGCAGCCATATCACCATAACTTCATTGTGTCCAATACTTTTCAGTTATTGTTTCCCGGAGTGAGAATAGCAGAATATTTCAACTGGCCGGGGCGTTATTCCTCCATAAGACTATAACAGTCAATCTAATGATAAAGTATTGTGTGTTTTCTTAAAGCTGTTATCTCACACTGGTCCATGGCTTTGTCAAAGTCAAAGTGTTTTACTGTCACATGCGCATCACAATACATTCTGAACAGTGACTCTCCTGTGACATGGCAGGCGACAGTGCGGAGGAATTTGGCAAAAAATAACAAGAGCAAAAAATATATATGTATTGAAAATATACAGTATATTTATAGATAATGGCAAAATATACGACATAATAAAGATAAAAACTGTAATGTAATGTAAAAAAGAAAACGCATCAGCTGATGCACAAGTGAGGGCAGCAGTAGCAGGAATATAACATATTGCATATGAGACATTGGAGAAAGTACAGGGGCCTCACTTGGTTGCCGAGCTACAGGTCTATATACTCTTGACTGTATTTGCCTGACTCTTGTTCAGACAATATTGTGATTGGTCAGCTACTCTTATGAAGAATCAAGATTCAAAATGTCTTCTAAAACATGAGCGGACATGTTCCCGGGCCGGGCCCTCTTAATGTCATAACAATTTGCCACACACACACACGCACACACACACGCACACGCACATGAAAGAATGACCTCTGACCTTTCTACCTCACTTCACCTGCACAATGACCAACGGTAATTGTGCAGTGATCACATTCTATGCTGAATCAGCAGAATCTTTGCTTTGGCACCAAACGACTCTACTAGTCTATTAGACTCGAGAGACAGGCCTAATATTAAAGTCCCTCCAATAAAATCTGGCTGTCAATCCATCTTATCCAGTAATAAAGGCAGTAGTTCCCCTGCAGTTAAAGCATAAACCTTTTTGGCCAAAGCGTGACCAGTGGACTGGATCAACTACATTGAAATTAACATTTCAGAGGAAGCCTGAGGAGAGGCTCTGTGCGGTTAACCAATCAGTATGACAGGCTGAACATATGTCCCAAATTAATTAGTTTCTACGCCTATTTGTTCAACGGGTGCCAATTTTGCCTGTATAGCTTCATCAAAGTCATGACCGGGCCCCATGTTGTCGGACTGATCCCATGGGAAGGCCGTCGTAAGGAGCAAAGATATGAATGATCGGCGAAGAGGATTGCATAACAAATCAAGCTAATTGCGTTTTCTTTTTTTCCCCTTCTTCTGCCTATTATCGTGATGGACTTCTAGGACTAATAGCCTTGGTAATTCCATGCTGAGTACTCAAGAGAAATCACGCTACCAAGAAAGATAATTAGAAGTTTCGACCGTCCCCAACTTCTTGGGGAACTTAACCCCAGGTTCTAACTACATGGACTTTTCAGGGGAACATCTCCCAGATACCTGATGTGCTTAATTGTATTAAGGATTGTTATGCTGAAGGATGAATGGTTGATTGGTTGTGGTTAAAGTTATGTTTAGGTGCTAGTTTGTGCATGGAAAGGGGTGGTCAGTGTGAGAACATGGCCGAATGCATCTCACCAAAGCACCATGGTAGATATTCACTAGAAATGTCAATTAAATCAATGTGTACCCAAGTTAAGGCTGCTCGACTGCTGTGTAAAATCGAACAATTCATTTCAGAGGCGATACAATGAGGTAAAACAAGGGTTAAAAATGATGATGGTTTCAGAGAGTCGAAACACATGGAGCTCTTAGAGCCCGAAGTGAAATAGCAACAGCAGCCTTGTGCCGGGATCAGCACATCACCGCAGGCAATCTCCATGTCATCCAACAGAGGGTAGTGTTTAGTCTCACTGGCAGACATAATCCCAGCTGTCAGTGCCTGACAACTGGGACGCAGAACTCAGTGGCCAGGCCCCGGCTCTGTTGTGTGAGTGGCGGCTGTGATCCAGGCATTAAGGACGCTTTCTCTCTTTCAGGACTCTAAAACTAACCCCAGACACTGACCCCCTGTCATTCTTAGTCCACCACTGCACCCCCCCCCCCCCCACACACACACACACACACACACACACCAATGAACCCCATTCTGTGTGGACCTACTTTTCTCAGAAGTGAAACAAACTACAGACCAAGTTTCATAATTTAGTTTCTCTCTTTTTTGAGTTGTTTGATTCTGGTGTGAAACAGATCTTTAACACAAAGACTAAACTAATATAATACACAAATAGTTGCTGTGGCATGAAAGCTAATTTCTTGTTCTTCTTGTTGTGCTAATTAAGGGGTTCTAAAAAAAACACCCATTCTGAACGTATAGTGATGTTCAAAGAGAGACAACAGGGCTGCTCTATATCTGGACTCAACAATCGATGGACTCTCAGTTGGTCCCATTAGAATGAAATAGACTCTCCAGCACCTGTTCCTCATTCATTCTGCCATACACACACACATGAATCACGTCTCGTCGACACGTTGTGCTTGTGTCAGGTGAGCAGTGTCAGGTAAGTCATTGCAGGGGCAGCATATTGTAGGAGGGTGTTAAACATCCAGATAAATAATCTGTTATTTTACTAATCGGTGATTCTATTTGATCAGAGTTCTCCAGGAGGCTACAGCGAGAAAGACGGTTGCTATGGTGATGGAAGTGAGGTCTGAGCAGCAGAACAATGTGTGAAACGCTGCTCGCCTGCAACCGGCCGACTCCAACCCTCCTCCTTTTCCTCCTCCTCCTCCTCCTCCTCCTCCTCCTTCTCCTCCTCCTCCTTTCCGCAGGCCATCAGGACTGTGATCTCTGACCTCACTAGGGTCTCCCCACTGCCCCCTCCCATGCACACACACACACACAGACACACACACAGACACACACACACACACACACACACAGGTAGTACACAGTACATGCACCCACATAGTCTTAATACATAACTTGATCCTACATTTTTAATGTTGCCTTCTTGTTTATATGGAAATTTGCTGTTTATTTGCCTATTTTGCCTAAATTGCCTATTTTGCTCATATTTCTCATTGTAAAGACTGTAAATAATGTGGATATTCTGATTCTTTCCCTTCAATTGTGATATTTGTGATATTTGTTCTGTTGCACATTCCGCTGGGCATCGGCACTTGTTCATTTCACTGCATATCCTGTATGTGTACGTGACGAATAAACTTCCTGAATCTTGAATCATGAATCTCCTCCTCCTCCTCCTCCTCCTCCTCCGACCACCGGACCACCACAACTGAGGACTGATGGTCCTCTGTGGTTTGTTCCTCAGGACCGACATCATGCTAAAAACGGTACAATGGAGTGTGTGTGTGTTGGTGTGTGTGTGTGTGTGTGTGTGTTTTGGTGTGTGTGTGTGTGTGTGTGTGTGTATGTGTGTGTGTGTGTATGTGTGTATGTGTGTATGTGTGTCTGTGGGGGGGGTGGGGGGGTGATTAGTCGGTCAGGTTTCACACACATTGCTGACACTAGAGAGCGAAGGTACAGTGAGAAATACCGTGTCGTCCTATGAAATGCAAAGAGGTGGGAGGTGTTCTGAGGTGACGCTCTCGACGCGGGGGCTGCGGCTGCTGTTGGGTAAACATCCGCCTTCAAAACCCCCCCCATCACACACACACACACACACACACACACACACACACACACACACACACACACACACACACACACACACACACACACACCACACACACACACACACACACACACACACACACACACACCGCTTCTGTCACCTCTCCAGTCGCCAGGCGTTTGGTCTGCTCGTCTGGCCATCTGTCCGTTTGCCTTCTCTCTTCCCGGGAGAGAGGAGCCCAGCGGTGACGTGGTCATGATGACTGTGGCAGCATGTGTTGCTCTAACTGGATCAATGTCTGCGGTGCTCTACGCTCGTATCGCAGGCCGGGTGACTCGGCGGAAGCAACCCGAACCCGAACCCAAACCCAAACTCCGGGATGCGGCGGGAGATGAACACGGCTCCATGTTGTCGAGGAGGAAAGGCAGGCTCCTTCAGGGAGTGTCGTACGGTTTATGTCAGGGTGGAATATGGTGGAAATGCAGGGATTTCCATGAAAGCGATGTGTTTGTGTGTCGGGATGTGAAAGTTCTCAGTGTTTTGCGGCGGCACCCTGCGGTGGCACCCTGCCTCTCCTGTCGACCTGAGGCACCGGCCAGGTTGAATTCTCCGGCGGTTAGAGATCGGGTTCCTCTCATCGAAACCGACATAAACGGCATTCACACGACCTCAGGCTTCTCTGTATAGAAAGTCCTGTATAGAGAGCTGTGTCAGACAGACAATCTATTCTTCTTACTTATAGGGAGATATATTCCTCCTCACTCAGGAATGCTGAAGTAACGCTGTCCTGTGAACAAGAGCTGTGGACCAATTAGCATTTCACAGCGAACACTTTGGCACCTCTGTGCTCCATCTGCCTGTGGCCACTCTGTCTAATGACTTTGAACGGTCTTGTTTAAGACTACCCTGCGCTTTTAAAGCCATTTTAGTGGACGCCTACAACCTGCTCCCACAAGGCAGTAAAATGAGGTGGTGGTGGAGATGGGGGGTGTTGAGGGATACCAATGTAGGTGCAATTACAGCGATGGTGTGTCTCTGCTGGTAGCCGTGTGCAGCTCGTTGTGTTGTGTTCCGGAAATCAAGATCTACCGGGCGACTTTTATTTGAACCCCTTGGGGGAAAAAAAAGAGAATCTCAAAAACGGCAAATGGACAAACGAGAGAGTCTTCTGAAGGAGGTCGGTCAGGGACGTATCGATCCTCCTCTCGCTGTGGCCGAACATAAAGTTGATGTGTAGCCGGTGAGAACGCCGCCGCCACAGCTCAATGGAGGGAAAATATGAGCCATGGGCCCATTTCATAATCATCGCTAATGTAGTTGCCCGATCACAGGGCCTGCTGATGGGCCTTCTCGTACTCTCAATCAATACAAGTAGGAAACAAGAGTTCCTATCACACAACACACACACACACACACACACACACACACACACACACACACACACACACACACACACACACACGCACATACACACACACACACACACACACACACACACACACACACACACACACACACACACACACGCACACACAGTTTTTCCAGGCATTTCTGTGTTAATTGGTCCACACTATAAAACCAACTGGAAGTTGATACTGGAAGTAGGGGGGAGGTCTTCGTGCTCCAGTGCTTCAGTGCTTCATCTCAACTTGCTGACATCTTAATTGTGGGACTCCCCCCCCCCCCACCATTATTTTGCCAAAGCGTGAAACATGAAGAGGATTAGTTTTCAATGTATTCCTTCAGTGAATTTTTGATGCGATTAAAGCCCGGAGAGCGACCCACCGCCGATCACCAGACACTAATTGCGGTGCATGAACACGGCCCCAGCTCACCGCTGATATTGAGCTGGGCGTGAGGACTCCTACTATTAGGAAATCACAGTGATTGGAATGATGGGTTCTCTCATAATCACCACCAGTGGGAAGTCAGGGGGGTCCACACCAGAGTGGTGGTAGTGGTTCAGTTCACATGTTGCTCCTGAGTGTGTAGGATGGATGGATGTATGGGTAGACGGATGGTTGGTTGGATGGAAGGGGGGACAGATTGGATGGATGGATGGATGGATGGATGAATGCAACCTTGGCCTGAAACGGGCAGATTATATTGGACTGCATTTACATTGCCAAAGCAAGTGGTAAATAAAAACAAAAACAAAACAAATCTCATTTATAATTGTCGATTACAATTCTCTCTCTCTCTCTCTCTCTCTCTCTCTCTCTCTCTCTCTCTCTCTCTCTCTCTCTCTCTCATGCAACTCTCTATCTCAGCATCATGGAGACCCGGTTGGCCTGGCTGAGGTCTGTTCCTCAGGTCTGAGTAACCGCAGTGGAGGCGTTGTGCTGGAGAACAGACACACCGTGGGCCGGCCTCTTCTCACGTCTGCTCCACACAACATTCATCAGCTCCACTGGGTTGGAGAAAGGACAACCGCTGCACTACTCGGGGACAGAGGAACCTGAGAGCCCCCAGTCTGTTGGTTTAACCCTGTCATCACAGCGGAGCCCGGCGAGCGCGTTCCCGCCATTTTGGGTCCAGTGGATGCAGTGGGAAAGCAGCAGACAGTGTTGTGTTGAGGTTAGCGACGCTGCAGTGCCGAGCGCGTTTGCTTTGACAAGACAAGGGGCCGGCGTGTGGGACTTAAAAATACAGACCACAGCAACTGATGGGAGTTTCTTGTGAACATTAACATTTGAAGATTGTGAATAAAAAGCTGAATCTAAAAAATACAAATAACAGACGGTTGGAAAAGTTTAAATCTCTTTCTTGGAATACAATGTTCAGAGAAATACAAACTCATGGATGTGTACTACTGCCGTGTAACATGTTGTATCCACTAGGAGCTGTGGAGGTGTTAGAGGAATGAGACTCCCTCATCTACCACCACCACCACCACCACCACCACTACCCCTTCCACATCCCGCCCTTTCTCCCTCTCTCCCTCCCTCTCTCGCTTTTTTTGTGTGTGTTTTCGTTCGCCTCTCTGCCGCTCGCTAACCAAAGGCTACGCCGTGGAATGTGTGTACGGGGGATAAATACGCTGGCAGCCTATAAATCCCACAGGGCTGAGGACGCGAGGGCCGGGGTGCTCTGCGCCGTCCGACCCGGCCCGCCTGGCGCTGGGGACCCTGTGGGAAACAGGAGGAGGAGGAGGAGGAGGATGTACCCGGGCTGGGGGGGGGGGGGGGGCGGCGGCAGGGAGGTGGGTAGAGAACGAACGGGTCCGGTCCGTGAGTTACGGCCCCTGCCAGGGGAAGCGAACAGAAAGAAGCCAGCGCGGCCTTTGACCCTAATGGGACCGCGCTAAGTTCAAGGGTCAAATACTTAGTTAGAGACATTTATGTCTGTGGCATTCAACGAGTCACTGACCCATTGGCGGCACAGGGGCGGCCGGGGTTAATTTGCCGCACTCGGGCATAATTGTACGAGCGCAGCGGTGAAGGAGGGATAACTTTGTTTAGCTGGACTCTGGCCAGCAAATGTCATAGTCTAGAATACATTCCAATGTAATACTCAGCTCCTCGTATATTAGGACACAAATATGTGGTTTGTAATAAGGTACACGGACTTGACGGCAATCCAAAATGTGATTTTCCTGTCCTTTTTTATGACGGAGATAAGATTCTGTATATATTTGTAGTCGGTCTATGGGGACCTACAGCGTGCTTGAGAACAAAATATTATTAACGTTTAAACCCACTGACTCCCTCCACCCATGGACACTATTGCGTTACATTAATGCACTCTTAGCTGCACCTTCTTATTGCATTATATTAACATATTGTTTAATATATTTTTTAAATGTTTAGAATTCTTTAGAGTTTCTATATTACTACTTTCATGTGTTCAATGTTATGCACCAATGTCACAAAAGCACATTCCTTGTTTGTAAAAACGAAGCAATAAAGCTGATTCTGATTCTGATTGTGATTCTGATCACGTCAGTCTGAGTAAAACTAGGATCGGCTGGGAGTCTGCAGCACCTTGTTGGTCCTGCATCAGCGCTCACGGATACCTGCGGTGATCAAGGTTGTATTTAGGTGGAAACAGGGACAGGTTACATCGCGGTTGTAAAAGTTGAATCCAATCTCATCATTTTCACATGCTAGGAGCTCAGAGGATGAGCTTGACCTTGCGTTTTCCGCGTGACCTCACGGTTTGAAACACCGCCCCCCACCCACCCACCCACCCATCCACCCACCCATCCACCCACCCATCCATCACTAACTACAACCAAGCTAATTGAAATCCTGAATGAGCGGAAACGAGCCAACTGGAAAAGAGAAAGTTAGAGTCAAAGTAAATATGTGCCTTTCACAAGAATACGAAAGACTCAGATTTCATACTTTCTCTCCCCTAACTAGCCCAACCATCCGCGCACAAAAACAACAAGCATTTTGATGAGGAAGAAAAAAACGAAACAAAGGTTCCATCAACCTGGAACCACCCCGGCAACATGAAGAGGAATGAAACACCATTCATCTCTCGCTCTTATGTTCTCCCTGCCAGCGCTGTCGTCTCGCTTTAGAACGCGTCTGCATTTCAAAGCCTCTCGGAGCGGCGCGTGCGACAAGCAAATTCCTGTCACATCTTATCTCCCCAACAGATCTTTCATTCTCCGTCGCCCTCTCCGTCTTCGTAACGCCCGCTCCGCTGCACTTCGTCTCACGCTTGTGATAAATCAGAATGAGACGTTGATTTTATTTTTGTATTATTCAATCTCGCCGTGCGTACGTGTGATTCATTAGCGGGGGTTAGCGCTCGCGCCGCTCATCCATCGCCGGTTGTCACCACGCATTAAGTGTTGGCGGGAAACCGTCGTCTTTGGCTGGAGGTGACTCAGCCCGGGAGACTTGACTCGATCGAGTCTCTTCTTGTCTTATCACCGGAGATGTGTTGAGGTGTTGATGGAGTGATGATGTTTACACACGGTGGCAATGTGAAGAGAAGCTGAAACCAGGAGATGATCGAAATGATGTTTTGTGGTGACGAGTTGAACAGAAGTTGGACGAAAATGAAGACGTTTGAATAACTTGGCCAATATCAGCAGCTCATATTTGCTGTGATCCACGGCCTCAGATGGGTTCTGTGCGTTCTGCAGCACAAATGGTACAGCTCAGTATTGTGTCTTCCTGTGTATCCAGCAGCTTTCTTCTAGAAGTCTATGAAGTCTATTCTCCTGCACCAACTGGCCAGTGAAGCGATTGTTGTTTTATAAATGAGGGCATTTTCATTGCAGTGGCAACAGTTTTGGCGTATTTCGGAATCTCAGTAACGACATTTTAATTAATCGCAAACAACCAGGAGTAGGTTTGAGTTCATGTCGGCCTCCTGTGTTGCTGCACTGTGTGGTGACGTCAGAACTATGCGATATGGTTTCCGATTATTCCTTAAAGGGCACGTTAAGCCCCGTTTTTAGTGGGGAAACTTCCGCCTACGACTTTAAAAAAATGCAATCTGAGCAGTCGTGACTAAAGGTTCTAAATGTTGTCATCTCGTGAGAGGGGTGTGCAGAGCCAAAAGCAAACGACCTCTGGAAACGACCTTTTTTTGCCAGAAGTAGCAGACTTTAGAGAGAATTTCCCCATTTGACAACTTTATAAATCTTTAATAAAAAACCCTCCCAGAAGTGTCCACATGAACACTCCTTGAGACCCGAATGGAAGAATTTCCCACTGAAGAAAAGTGACGTTTGGGTAACCATAGTTACCCTTTAAAATTACCCAATTTCAGCAGAATCAGATGTTTGGTTACACTTGACCTCAACAGACCACCGCAGCAACATGCCGTTGTCTTGCAAAGTCTCGCCTACAGTATCTACAGTATCCATCATATCATCATACCTCTTGGTGACAAGCCAGAGTTACACTCCTACACACAGCCAGGTGCACCCGGCTGACCCGATAGAGAGAACAAGGAGGGAATGAAGAGCAGAATCGGTTGATCAGCGGCTCGGCGACCTCGGCCTCCTCTTCCTCTTCTCGAGGGGTGGAGGTGGGTGAGGTGGACGCGGAGCGGAGCAGCGGGGAGCGAGGAGCCCTCCTGGTCCTTATCACTTTATGGACGAGCGCCCTGGAATGTCAGCATCGTGTCCGTTCTTCTTCTCCTGACATTTAAAACAGACGAGTCCATCCCGCTCGCACGCTGGGCTCTAACCCGGGCGCGCCTGACGCCCAGTGACGAGATCGCGTTGGCGTCTCACTCGTGACCAATATTACAGAAAATGGACGAACCCATGTTGCACAAGAGGCTGACAGGGGGCCTCCAGTATTTTGTTTTATTCTTTTTGACACAAATGTCAACCAATGTATTTGGCAATTTAATGCAGTTATGACACTAATCATTTAGAACAAAACAAAAAACTAAATAAAAACACATTTTTAATTTCCTACCCTTTGTGCCCTGGGTAGTCGGTCCCACTTTCCCCCCCAGTCCGACGGCCACGTCTATATCTAGGAGCCGTGGAGACGCGATCAACTCGTCTCTCTCACACAATCGCTGCCGGGTGACATTCCTGAATTGAATGGCAAAAGGTTTTGTTTGTTTTTTTCCCTCTTCTTTTCTGTTTTCCTCGCGAGGCCATATTGTTATCTCCCAGTTAAAGAGTGTGTCCAGAGGATTTTACTCGACACATAAATCACGGGCGGCTTGGGCTGCGGCCGGGCTCCTAAAGAGAAGTAATCAATTATCCCTGGAGGAGACACAGAGGGAGAAGGCAGAGCTTGCAAGCCTGGATCCTCTCATTATCATAATCATACCACACACCACACACACACACACACACACACACACACACACACACACACACACACACACACACACACACACACACACACACACACACACACACACACACACACACACACACACACACACACACACACACACCTTGTGCATAGCTTGGCCGAGAGGGTGTTTTATTCAACTGATTCGGTTAAAATGTAATGTTTAGTGTCCCGGCGTATTGACTGAATGCCTCCGATACAGCAGACGTCTAAAAGCATGAAAACAAACCGGTGCTTCTCCGGATTTATTTTCCTAAACTTAAACTGTGCGTGTGAGAGTTTGCGAGGTTGAATACAAATGACCTTGAACAATGTAAGTTTTGTAATTTCGTGTTAAAACCGCTTTAAAAGACAAGCCAAAGAATGAATGAAAACGTTAATTGAATCTATGAATCTGTTGGGCTTTTATGAGGCATTCAATCTGTCTAGTAAACGTCTAGTAACTGTCCCACCAGTGTCTAATAGATTAGACACTTAAAGTGAAGGCATTTCAACACATTCACACTAAAAGAAGACATCCATTTCGTTTCTGTGTAATTCCACCACAATCTACCGCGCTGCCATTGTAATAACGCAGAACAACACCACCGACGTCTGAAAGCTCATCGTATATAAAACAATAATTTATTATTTCTCTCATTTTACAGGACAGCGACATAGTGCGGCTAACTAAAGGATTCGTGAAGCTGTTTTGCTCGCTCGCTATATGAAGTCCTAGGGAAGCAGAAAGCGACGGCGATGTACGTCAACAATGGACAAACAGATAACTCGTGTTTAAGACACGACAGGAGGAATGTGCTCCCCAAGCTAAACGTACACGACAAGAACGGCCGATATCTGTTGCTGTTGAAAGTATATAACAGATGAAATACAACTGAAAACATTGACCAAAAAACACCGGCAATGTGGAGATGATGGTCAAAAAACCCAACTTTAGTATTTTTGTACGTTTTTATTTACAAATTCCTATTGAAAATAATTAATTGTTAGACCTTGCAAGAAAATAGCATAGTGTTTCTGGAACATTAAGGTATGCATTACAGTAAAATACTGTTGAGGAATAACTGCCAAGCACAAATTAAAATAAAAAAGGTGTAAATGTTCGCTTTTAATTTCTTTTAAAATGGCACACTGTCCGTGTCACTTCCTTTCAAAACTTGAATATTGCATTTTTGTTCCGATAATATTCAAAAAGAGCAAGTGCAAAGGTAGAAAAGATTATTGTAAGCATTTTTAAGATACTCTGCGAAGTCGTCCTTACATCCATGTGGTGACGCGTCCAACACCCCGACCACGGGAGCCCCTCAGCGGGACGACCCCGTAGTTCCTCAAGTTCCTTCAAGAAAGAAAAGGCTCTTCTCGGTTCTTATTTACAAAGCACAAAATGAACAGAGGCAGGAGGAAGCCCTCTCTCTCCCCCAGCGAGTGTATTATCTACAGTACATTACATCTCGGGCAGTACAACCCCACCCTGGCTGACCTCTGAACCTCAGACGGTGGTCACCGACAGGATGGAGTTGTACACGCGGGTGCCCTCGGGAGACTTGCTCCCGTGGGTCAGCAGTTCCTGGATGGTCATCCAGTTGTCGAAGATCTTCTTGTTCCTCTTCCTGCTCATCTTCTTGTGGCTCAGCTCGATGATGTTGGGCTCCTTGCTGTCCTCCGCCGCCGACTGCTCCTTCAGGCACTCCGCGCGGCTCTGCTTCATGAACTCCCGCCGCTGCCGCTGCTCCTTGGCGCGCGCGGCGTGCTGCTTGCGCTCCTCCTTGCTCCAGTAACGGCCCATCTTCAGCTCGCTGGCCGCGTCGTCGTCCGTGGTCATGCCCCCGCTGCGCTCCTCACGGATGCGGATGGCTCGCTCCCGCAGCAGCTTGTCGCGTACGGGCCGCTTGGTGATGTAGCGCGTGCCGTCGCTGCGGATCTTCACCTTCCACTCCATCTTGGGCCCCAGCTCGTCGCCGTCGGCGATGGGGCACATACTCACCAGGCTCATCTGGCTCTGGGCGTACTCCACCGCCGACTTCTGCTGGATCAGCTGCATGTAGCTCTGGTAGTGCTGCGCGTGCGCCGGGATGTGGGCGTGCTTGTAGGGGGAGCGGGGGTGGGGCAGTAGAGAGCTCCGCCCCGCTTTGCCGCCGCCGCTCTCGGACAGTTTCCCGTCCTCGGTCTCCGCCTGCGGGCCTTCGTCCGGGTCCTTGGCGGCGGAGGCTCTGGCGCGGTTAGAGCCGCCCGCTTCCTGGACGGGGGACAGATGGGGCTTGAGGCCCCTGCCGCCGGAGCCCGAGGCCCCGGTCTGGCTCTCCGCCGCCGGCCGCCGCAGGGA
>PIJE02001522.1:0-50000 GCA_002895965.2 Coryphaenoides rupestris | reverse complement strand
TATATACCAAGATGAGAAGAAGCTTGCGTGCGATTGGTATGATTTAGTGGAGTGGTTTCACATCGTCTTACTCGCGTTTTTGAGAAAATCTCTAATGCTCACAGGTAGTACGAGATCGATCTCTCGAATATATTTAGGGTTTTTTTTGAAGTATATTTAGCCACGCTTAACCTAGCAGAATCAGCCCCTGTAGGCGTGGAGCGCACCTGAGACGCTGTTCCAGCTTGTGGGCCGTCCTCGATGTGGAATTTTGTGTCCTTCTGTCGGGGCTTGTCAAGTGAGAGACCTTTCCCCACACCAGGATTAGGCACGTCGTGTGCTACTGGACATTAGCTCTGCACTTAAATGAGTGATGGAGCGCGTTAGCCCCTCGCTACTCTTGGCCTCCCTACCTGAAGCAGATACTGCTCAGTGTCCTTCCCTTCTTCGTCTTTCTTCTAGGTGGACCTCGTGCTCTACCTCTCGTGCTGCGGTGCTCTCTCTTTCATACAACTCTTCGTACTGCGTGCGTTGCTCTACATCTCTCTCAGTTGTCTCGTGCCTTCGTCTAACTCCCTCTGCTGCTGTCTCGTACTCTCTCCATACTCTCGTGCCTTCGTCCGTCCTTCAGCACGGCTGGTTCTCCGACGTGCTTAGCTTCTTGCTCTCCGGTGGCTGGGCCTTCGCCTCTTAGCGTTACAAGACTGGACGACGTGCAGGGGGTGCGCGTGAGCACACACTGCGCAGATTTTCCTGTGATCAGTGACTTTTCACATAGCATACGGTGTATCTGATAGTGGTACAGCACTCCGTTTCTGCTGACCTGACCAGCATATTGATGGCCTTCTCGCAATCGACACCGAGATGGTACAACCTGGTGATTATTCCCACTTCCAGCTGGTGCCAGTGAGATGTCGGCTGGCTAGAGGAGACCCTGAAGCTGGATAAGGTCTTTTCACCTTCTGGGGTTACATGATTATCTTTCCAGTGCAAACTCGACCAAGCTTGTGGGGTATTGAGCCATAAACGTCGGCCACATGGGAGAACTTTTGTAGGTTGATCACGAGGCGTGCTGTGGCGTTCTGAATACGCTGCAAAGGTTCGATTGCAGAGGCCAGGAGTCCGGCCAGGAGAGAGTTGCAGTCGTCAACGCGGGCGATGACGAACGCATTCATCGTTCGCTCTACTGTGTTCACTCATGCTGTGATCCTGAGTCTGTTGTCTCATCAAAGCCACGATGTGTGTGTGTGTGTGTGTGTGTGTGTGTGTGTGTGTGTGTGTGTGTGTGTGTGTGTGTGTGTGTGTGTGGTGTGTGTGTGTGTGTGTGCGCGTGTGTGTGTGTGTGTGTGTGTGTGTGTGTGTGTGTGTGTGTGTGTGTCTGGTCACTCTGCATTTGTGCCCGGTTAGGCTCCATAGCTCAGTGGTTAGAGCACTGGTCTTGTAAACCAGGGGTCGCGAGTTCAATTCTCGCTGGGGCCTGCGAGATCCCGATGTGACCTTTTAACACGCCGGCACTAGGAGTGTAAACAAATTGTCAACTACTCTCGAATGCAATAACCCCCCAACTCCAAAACGGTAGGGAAGCAAGTAGAGGTGCACCAGCACAAGATACATACAGAGGGATCATTGGGCAATAGCGTCTTATGAGGTTATTGTGTGCGTGGCTGCAAAATGCGTTTGATCGCGAGATAAGTGCAGTTTGGACATCCATGCCTCTCGCGACTAAACGCTTGGTGTTTGATGCCTAAACCGATGTTGCCCCACTGTCTTATGATGTACTCATGCCCACACAAGCATTGGTAAGGTCGGATAAACGTTTCCATGAAAGTTGTGAAGACCCATCACCTTTTACTGTTTAACCGCTTAGAAACACACAAGCGCCTATTGTGAAAATGAATTGTGAACTACTCTCGAATGCAATAACCCCCCAACTCCAAAACGGTAGGGAAGCAAGTAGAGGTGCACCAGCACAAGATACATACAGAGGGATCATTGGGCAATAGCGTCTTATGAGGTTATTGTGTGCGTGGCTGCAAAATGCGTTTGAGCGCGAGATAAGTGCAGTTTGGACATCCATGCCTTTCGCGACTAAACGCTTGGTGTTTGATGCCTAAACCGATGTTGCCCCACTGTCTTATGATGTACTCATGCCCAGCAGTTTACAGTCAGGGAGGCGGCGGGGGGGTTGGGGGGCTGCTGAGGCCCAGGGCTTCAGAGCCATTAATAATTGTGATTTATCAGCAGGACAGGCTTCGGTGGTGACCAGAAGGGCCACTGGGCTGGAGACACGGCGGCGCAGTAGCAGGCCCATGTAGCCTCGTTATCTTGTAATGCGTACTTCCATGAGCTAGACGTCCCGTGACGAGGCAGTGAGGGAGAGGAGGAGGAGGAGGAGGAGGAGGAGGGGAAAGGGAGAGAGGACGAAGGTGGATTTACCTCGTATTCCAGCTCTTCCCGCTCTATCTCTTGGTGAATGCCCTCCAGGAAGTCATTGGGGTCAAAATATGCACCGCCCGGATGATGCCTAGGAAAAGGCAAAATAAATATGTAAGATATAGGATATACATAAATGTATATATCAGTATAATAAAAGTATAATAAGTATAAGTCCTGAATGAATGAGGACTGAATTCATATGTGAAATGAGTGGTGCAGCAAATCTTAGCAGCACAGACAGGGAAAATTAAGAAGGCCCATTATTGTCAATCTGGAATGAGTTTTACGGCTTAATTGAAAATGAAATGAAAACTAGAGCTGTAATAAGGGCTAATTGGCGAAACCAGTCTGGCATTCAAGGACGCCACAGCCTCAGGTTAATTGGAAAATTAACATTTTGTGTTTTTAATTTCACTCTGAGAATTCTATTAAATAAATCATAATTGACGAGCGAGGAGGGACCTCTCATGGTTCTCTCTTGGGCTCTGGGGGCCACAAATGTAGAAACAATCGAGAAATTGTCTGGAGTCAGAGTCTGCAATAGTCTGCACATGCAAGGGAACCGGTCTGTTTGAAGGAGCAGGTGACCCCATCTACTTCAGGTGGAACACATTCGCTGAACTTCATGGACTGTCTGGAATGACTGCATTACTACCACATGGGGTGCCAGGTTCCTCTGGGATGGTCATGGGGCAACTTATGTTTTTAACTGGTCAACCTGGAGTGGATAAGTCCAAATGAACCCCAATTTTGCTCATGTACCAAAATGACCTCAACTTCGAAAGGAGCCATGGAAACAATCTGTGTCTTAAAGGTAACCTTATTGTCATGGAAAGTATTTATTTTCATCGATTTGTAATATTTATCTCTGTAAATATTGTGTCATTTATCATCTTGTATCCAAAGTGACTTCCAGCGAATTGAGTTCAATTTGAGATAACTGAAGCATATTTCCGATCAACGCCTTCAGGCATCGGGGATGGGACCCAAGATCCTAACCCCAGCTGTGTGACTCACTCGTCAGGCAGCAGGTACTCCTCCAGCGGGGGCATGGCGGTCCCGGAGACGGGCAGCTTGGAGAGAGCCATGATCTCCTGGAAGCTGATGTCCGTCTGGGTGCTGGTGTCGATCAGCTGGGCGTCGGCGCCCGCGCCGGACGGCTTTGGCCGGGGTGCACGGCGCAAAACCTGCACCATGATGGGCTCCTTGGCCATGCGGAAGGCCTCCACCGCCTGGTCGTGGGTGGCCTTGGACAGGTCCTTCCCGTTCACCTGGAGGAAGCGGAGACAAAGACGGGAGAAGAAGTGTGTGGTTAGAGACCAGGTGCTTTTGGTCGGAGGACTAAATGCATTGGGTTGTTGAGTGCATGGTCCTTTGCCGTCATGGTGCGCGCGCACACACACACACACACACACACACACACACACACACACACACACACACACACACACACACACACACACACACAAAAGCAAAGCAACAACCAGCTCGTCAGGAGCAGTTGGGTTCAGATCAGATGTCTTTCTCAGGGGCACCTCAACACTTGGCTCGGAGGAGCCGGGGATTGAAACAGCAACCCTGTGGTTGCCAGATAGACATTGCCATTGGTTGTAAAAAATGACATTTTTACAACTTGACTTGAATGTGAAACTTGATTTTCGGCACTCAACACTTCATGTTCCCAACATTCCCAATGATTGCAGCAGCCAATAAGCGATTGGAACAATTTACAAAGCAGACACAACGTCTCCGTTAAATCCAACATGTCCATGTGGAATTCGTCCAGGAAGTCGTTCCGGACGTCGTCCATCCAGCCCTCGTCCAGCTGACACACAGCGGAGGAAACGGGTTCGTCATCTACTGTATCTACTAACTTGAAATCTTGCAATCCCCATTGTGGAAGAACTCAACAATGGGGGACATCTGACTTGTTTATGATCTGACTTGGTTTGAGAAATTGGGAAATTGATCAGCGTTGACAAGCACTTCCAATCTCTAATGTGGTCCCAGATGTATGACAGCCGGACCGACCGGGAGGCCGATGATCGCAGTGATGATCACATCGGAGTAACTTCCCGTAGTTACCTGGATTTCAGGTCTGGCTACGAGCAGACAGATGTTCTGGTTCTCCTCGCTGGTCAACAACGCCACGGCCTCCTCTCGGTTCTGGACACACACACACACACACACACACACACACACACACACACACACACACACACACAAGTGTACACACACACACACACACACACACACACACACACACACACACACACACAAGAAAGTGAGACACCAAACCTCTTCCCACAACATTCCCTGTATCCTTCCCACCCACCCGTCCCCCACAAAGACTCCAGGTTTATTTAAGAGCCCGTGGTAATTTCCGCTGAGGCCAAGGGGCTGAAGAGAGGAAATTGCTCGGGGTATTTGTAATTGTGGAGGTAATTAACAAGCAGGGAAGACACATAAGGAGTTTCAGTGTGCGTGTCTGGAGCCGCTGGGGGAGGCAGGACCTCACCTGAATGATTCTATCTCCCTCTCTTATTCTGCCGTCCTTGGCCGCAATGCTGTTGGGGTCAATCTGTGGCAGAACAGAGAGAAGCAGGACACCAGCGCCGTTACCATCCGAAGACTTTGTGGCTGAGAGTTGCTTCTGCAGTCTATGCGTACTATGACACCATTGTCACGGTGAGTCAGTATCTGAGTGGACGAGGCGAACCGTTACCTCGCTGACGTAGATCCCGGCCTCGTCCTCGTCGTCCGTCCTGTAGCAGATCGTCAGGCCCAGCTTGTCCTGGATATTGGATCGGTATAAATCCACTTCCTAAAAAAACAACCAATCACACACACAAGACAAGAACGCTGTGGTTACACCAGCAGCACCACCACCACCACCACCATACACACACGGCAATGCGTTGAATACGTCTACAAAAATATGCGGGAGCCGTGGACGTCTCCGCTGTACGTCCGGGCACCAGTGTGTGGAGAGAGAGAGAGAGAGAGAGAGAGAGAGAGAGAGAGAGAGAAGAGAGAGAGAGAGAGAGAGAAATGGGATCAGGGAGCAACGCTGCTCCATCAGTCACCGTAATGAAGCTATCAGGCCGTGGTGCTACCCGCCGTGTCCCTCAGGGAGGAGCCCCGGGAGACGGAACCCAGAGAGACCAGAGAGAGGAGAGAGACAGAGAGACAGAGAGACAGAGAAGAAGAGAGAGACAGAGAGACAGGAGACAGAGAGACGAGAGAGAGAGAAGAGAGAGAGAGACAACCAGGAGCACCGTAGACGGGGCCAAGGCCCATTTGTCACTTGTCAGCACACCTGTAATCTTGGTGCCACAGACATGGACACAGGCCCAGCTGGAAATTCAGGGGTCAGCCAAGGGGGTTCTGAGAGGGCTAAATATACTTCAAAAAAACTAAAACCCAGACACCACTGAAAGTTTCCAAAGGGGAGACGATGTAAAACCCACCCACTAATCATACCAACGAGCCACTTCTTCTCCTGTAAATAATCATAAAAGGTAAACAAGATGTAAGTGAGCAATTGAGCGAGGAAACAGCATTTGTAATGAGGATGTCTACTGGATTGACCCGCAGTCCACCTCTGGAGGATTACACGGCGGCAATTTATATCCGCCGGCTGTTTTGCTTCCAGACTAGCAGACTCTGTGTACTCCGGTGCAAGCTGTTTAAATGTTGCATAACGGTGTTATGCTAATCAAAGCAGCAGTGGTCAGGTACAATGGGTCAGCGGTGATCTGGAGGGAACAGCATCTAACGTGGAAACACCCTCAGAACAAAGCGGCTGCTTGTTAAAAGATGCGGGAAGGTCTTCAGGATACCTTGGGGACTGATGAAGCTCGGTGAAACCCCGCGGATAAACAAACACACAAACAAACATCGGCTCATTGATCAGTGTCCCGGAGATGGAGTGTCTCCAAGCGTGGAGGCGGGGCACAGGGCAAAGGCCACCGGCGGTGTACCCTGCTGCCGAGCATCTGCCCTTGGCTCGTCCAACTCCACTTATCTCCTTAAAGCAACAATGACTCCCGGACAGATATTGATAAGCAGTGTGTAGTGGTGGTGTAGTGGTGGTGTGGTGGTGGCGGTGGTGGTGGTGGTGGGGGGGGGGAGCGGAAGGAGGGAAGGGGCTTGAGGTTGCTGTTCATGGGGGGGTCAGCAGAGGTCAGCCGAGGAACAGATTGGCGGGCCAAATGCCGTTGTTTATCTCTGGGATGCAATCCTCCTCCTCCTCCTCACGGCCCCCCTCGTCTGGGTTGGGGGGGGTTTAATGTGCATCGCTGAGATCCATCACTGCGACCCCCCCCCCCCCCCCTCTCTCACAACAGCCGGCAACATTCAATCCAGCAGGGGGAACTCGGTCCCCCTGAAGGGATGAGAGGGCATCTCGCCCCCCGCCACCCACAAGTCATTTGATCGACGTCACTGTTCCTCATCTGCCGGAACAACCGAATCCCCTCCTTGGTTCCTGTCTGGCGTAGCGTCTCTCGCTGGGCTTTATGTTTACAGTTCAGGGAAGGCGGCGTGGGGGGTTGGGGGGCTGGCTGAGGCCCAGGGCTTTCAGAAGCCTTAATAATTTGTGATTTATCAGAGGACAGGCTTCGGGGCGGTGACGCAGAAGGGCCACTGGGCTGGAGGAACAACGGGCGGCGCAGTAGCAGGCCCCATGTACGCTCGTTAATCTGTTAATGCGTAACTTCCATGACCGCTGGACGAGTCCAGCGTCCCGTGACCGTAGGCAGTGCAGGGAGGAGGAGGAGCGGAGCGAGGAGGAAAGGGGAAAGGGAGAAAGAAGCGAAGGTCGGACATTTACGCTCGTATCTCCAGCTCCTTCCCGCTCTAAATATCGTCTTGCAGTGAAATTGCCGCTCGCAGCGAAGTCATTAGGGCGTCAAAATATTGGCACCACCACGGATGATGCCCTTAGGAAATAGGCCAAAAATAAATATGTAAGATATAGGATACACATAAATGTAATATAGTCAGTTATAATAAAAGTATAATAAGTATAAGTCCTGAATGAATGAGGACTGAATTCATATGTGAAATGAGTGGTGCACGCAAATCTTAGCAGCACAGACAGGGAAAAATTAAGAAGGCCCATTATTGTCAATCCTGGAATGAGTTTTACGGCTTAATTGAAAAATGAAATGAAAACTAGAGCTGTAAATAAGGGCTAATTGGCGAAACCAGTCTGGCATTCCAAGGACGCCACAGCCTCAGGTTAATTGGAAAATTAACATTTTGTGTTTTTAATTTCACTCTGAGAATTCTATTAAATAAATCATAATTGATGAGCGAGGAGGGAACCTCTCACGGTTCTCTCTTGGGCTCTGGGGGCCACAAATGTAGAAACAATGCGAGAAATTGGTCTGGAGTCAGAGTCTGCACATGCAAGGGAACTGGTCTGTTTGAAGGAGCAGTGTGACCCCATCTACTTCAGGTGGAACACATTCGCTGAACGTTCATGGACTGTCTGGAATGACTGCATTACTACCGACATGGGGTGGCCAGGTTCCTCTGGGATGGTCATGGGGGCAACTTATGTTTTTACCTGGTCAACCTGGAGTGGATAAGTCCAAATGAACCCCAATTTTGCTCATGTACCAAAATGACCTCAACTTCGAAAGGAGCCATGGAAACAATCTGTGTCTTAAAGGAAACCTTATTGTCATGGAAAGTATTTATTTTCATCGATTTGTAATATTTATCTCTGTAAATATTGTGTCATTTATCATCTTGTATCCAAAGTGACTTCCAGCGAATTGAGTTCAATTTGAGATAACTGAAGCATATTTCCGATCAACGCCTTCAGGCATCGGGGATGGGACCCAAGATCCTAACCCCAGCTGTGTGACTCACTCGTCAGGCAGCAGGTACTCCTCCAGCGGGGGCATGGCGGTCCCGGAGACGGGCAGCTTGGAGAGAGCCATGATCTCCTGGAAGCTGATGTCCGTCTGGGTGCTGGTGTCGATCAGCTGGGCGTCGGCGCCCGCGCCGGACGGCTTTGGCCGGGGCGCACGGCGCAAAACCTGCACCATGATGGGCTCCTTGGCCATGCGGAAGGCCTCCACCGCCTGGTCGTGGGTGGCCTTGGACAGGTCCTTCCCGTTCACCTGGAGGAAGCGGAGACAAAGACGGGAGAAGAAGTGTGTGGTTAGAGACCAGGTGCTTTTGGTCGGAGGACTAAAGTGCATTGGGTTGTTGAGTGCATGGTCCTTTGCCGTCAAAGACACACACACACACACACACACACACACACACACACACACACACACACACACACAAACACACACACACGCACACGCACACGCACACACGCGTAAATGGACTGCATTTCTAGAGTGTTCCAAAGTGTCCTCATAGTCACAGACGCTGGTGTCACCATGCAAGCAGCTCGTCAGGAGCAGTTGGGGTCAGATCAGATGTCTTTTCTCAGGCACCTCAACACTTGGCTCGGAGGAGCCGGGGATTGAAACAGCAACCCTGTGGTTGCCAGATAGACATTGCCATTGGTTGTAAAAAATGACATTTTTACAACTTGACTTGAATGTGAAACTTGATTTTCGGCACTCAACACTTCATGTTCCCAACATTCCCAATGATTGCAGCAGCCAATAAGCGATTGGAACAATTTACAAAGCAGACACAACGTCTCCGTTAAAAAAGCGAACTGTGCCAGTCGTTGGTATTTTTCACAGGGTGACCGTGGGAGCAAGCAGGGGAACGAGTGTTTAATCAGAAGGAGTCTTTAATTAAACAAGGTCTTTAGCGGAGGCCGCGCGGCGCAGCGCTCATTTAGTCAACTCATTTAGCCGAGTCCTCAACCGAGGGAAAATCTGACCTCCCGTCGGAGGCTGTAGCCGGTGCGCCGTGCTAACCTGGGAAGATTAATTTAAACACTAAAAACAGAGCCAGTGTGTCGTGGAGAAAGAGCCCTCATTAAGTGTGGTTTGATCACTATAGTCGGCTGTGCACCGATGTCAAAGGAGCACACGCAGCATGGATGTCCTCTGCTCCTGGGCAAGGCAAGAGTCAGACCCAACGAGATGTAGAACACAAGGCCTTGTTAATGTTGTAATTCCCAGTGGAAAGCCCCTGAAGGTTCAGACTAAAGGGGAGGCAAAGAGAGCGTAGTTGCTCGGGTGTGTTCGGCAATCGGCCCCAAAGGCACCGGGTTTGACCCTCGACGTCTGCTACCCGTCGGCATCCTCGAGCGCACGGTCCCGGGACACTGGAGGGCGTGAAGCCGTAAACTGGAGAGGCTGGGAGCAGGTACGCCGTGGGTTCAACGCAGTGTGAGGATGGCAACCCGAGAAGCTACAAAAACAGTCTGGCTCACAAGGGGTTTCCCTTCATGTGTTTCCCTGTATAGGATTCCCGCACGCACTGAGGAGATTTGACAGAGCTTCAGCCATGGGATCGACTTCATCACACTGCTTAGACTCTTAAGACCCCCGTAGAAACGGCCATATAAGGTCTATTAACTGTCGCCACTAGTCCTATCCTATCCTATCTTTCTCCCTATCCCCTAACATCTGAGTGAACACGCAAGACCTCAGGATTACCCGCCTCTGATTAGCCGTTGGTGGCTTGATCTCAACCAGCGGTCACCTTGCCGGGGCTTGTAACTCGGCTTACGGGAGCCGACCGCGACACGGAACCACCTCGGGGGTCATTGTGATACGCTGGTATTAACCTCCTCGCTCAGACGGTGGAGGAGGAGGAGGACTCCACCATCGTCTCGAAGGAATGTAAACAGACCTTGGCACGCACACACACACACACACACAACACACACTGTTCATATCTGCCACAGGGATGGAGGGAGGGAGGGAGGGAGGGAGGGAGATGACTTTTTATTTTAAGTCTGTAGAGGTTATGTGCGGAGAGGATTAAAAAACCAGGCCTGACCCTCACGGATAATTGGATCATCTCAAACGGCCTTCAGTTCTACAACGTCTCCTCCAACAAAACTTAATATCTTCTCCACTTGCAATCTGCTTTGAATAATTGAACACTGAAAGGGGGGGGGGGGGGGTGGGGTGTTTTTTTGGGTTCCTTTTACTTTACTAAAGCAGCCTGTACCAAAGTGAACCACAAAGTGAATTATTAAACTGACTGGCGAGAAGAAAATCCACAGCTTTGAAAAAAGTCTGTTTTTGTGGTCAAATTATTAAACGGTAGAGTAAAAGAAGTGTAAGAAAACCTCAGAATAGTAAAGTACAAGTACGTGTAAGTAAGCCTGCAAAAACAAGTCCTTCCAAAAAGTTGCCATTAACCCGGCACTGTGATGTCACACCTCAGCTGCTAGGAACACAAGTGCCTTTGTGTGTTCTTCTTCTTCTTCTTCTTCTGTCCTTTCTCCTCGCCGGCCAACAGACACGATACCTAGTTGCCAGGAATCCGGAGGGCTACTTGAAGGCAGTGACCCCCAAAGACAAAGACTCCTCCCCCTTTTTTCTTGGAGAGCCTTAAGCACTCGGGTCGGTGCCTCGGTGCCTTCAACAGGGGAAGTGTCCTCCCAGCCAGGGGAGAGGGTGGGGTGGCGGTCCGGGGATAGGGGGGATAGGGGGTATGGGGGTTGGTGGTTGGCGGAGATCCCCCACAGCCTCCATTCACAAGGCCTCCATCACCCCTGAATCAACCCGGCACACTGGGAGAAAACACACAACATTCACCCGACACAATGCACCTCGCTGGTTCCCAAACCACCACCACCACCACCACCACCACTACGCCCCTGCCTCTCCCCTCCCCACCAACCACACAGAGACATGTTAACAATAGCATGCAGCGTTGTGTTCAGCGTCGCAGCAACAACAGGACACATTTGGGGGAGGCGGTGGGGTGTGGGGTGACATGCGGTTGATGACTTCATCGCTTCTGGAATCAACGGCTTTCATTCCTCCGAGACGAGACGGCACTGGCAGCTGTTTGAAGTTCCGAGCGTACGAGCGGGGCGAGCGCCGGCGTCACAGTCCCGTCGCGGCTATGATTGACACCGCAGGAATTACTCTGCCAACCTTTGGATCATCCCCCCCGGGGAGGGGAATCCTTGCTAAATCCATTTTTAATGGCGAGGGGCCGACAAGGTCCTACTTAAAGGAATATTAATGAGGTTTGTATCACATGTCTGGAGTGTCGGTGTCTGGCAGAAAGCGAGGTGTGGTGGGCTGGGGTGGGCTGGGGTGTGGTGGGGTGGGGTGTGGTGGGTGGGTGTGGTGTGGTGGGGTGTGGTGGGGTTTACACAGCTGTGACTTCGTTATCCGGGGGCTGTGTTATTTCATTATCGAATATCCCCCCCGTTTGCTGTCTGGAGCTGTGAAACGGGGGGCTGTTATATTTCCTGTGCGCAGGGCTTAAGCCGTGAGCTGTGAGCGATGGAGATCGTTCGGGGATTTTCAGCTGCTCATGGCTCCGGCGCTCATGCGACGGAACACGTCAGTCACTCTTCACGCCTTCCGGGTAACCTGAGTGACAGTAATGTCTCCGCCGCTGACCTGCCCCTTTATCCCCGGAATGTAAATCAGGCCAGACTGAGACTTTCAACAATGGCGCGTGCATGCATGGGCCTCTTCGGTTGTCTAGCACGGGATATCTTCCCCCCTCCACCACCATCATCATCATCATCATCCCCATCATCATCATCACCATCATCATCCCCACCCATACAAAAGTCTCTTATTTGTGTCCATTGGTTGTGTCCAGAATTTCACTGCTCAGAATGGCCGTGTTATGATGTACAATAAAACGACTGACTTTGACTTTTATTCACCTCAACTATGTCTAATTCCTGTATGACTTGTGGTATGGGCAAGGGTTCAGCATTTTCAGACTTGCTAGGCTGTGCCCGTATACTCAAAGACTGAACAAATCACTTGGACAACGACATCAGCAGGCATACCTTACAGCATTGGGCTGGAAAGGCTTGGAAACAGTCTGCTACGTCAACTTGGACACACCTGTAACATCAAGGTCTCTTGATTCAATAGCGAGCTAATCCGCTAATAAGGAAAAGGACATCATTAAAGGACCACTGTTTCGTTTGGTTTCAGGGTTTTCGTGAGGCGAGCCGTGCGGAAGAAGGTATTTTGTACGTTCAGTAGCGGGCAGAGAGACCCTGGGAAAGTTCTCTCTGAAGAGCCGGCACTTGAGATGAAGCGAACGCACACTTTCTGTCGGATACACAAATCCTTCAAAGTCTATATTTGTCGGCGAAAAGGGGTCGCTGACGTGAAGATTGAAAGCTTGAAGGCCTTCCTTGTTAGTCCGCCTTTGAGGCCCCGAGTGGCGGTTTTTATGTGGGTCACTCGGCTTAAGAACCCCGCTGTTAATCCTGTATTTCACAATTTTCATTAAAAACTTTTCTAAATTAATTCAAAAGTGGAGAAACCACTGTTTTGTGGATGTGCGCTTTGTGTGTGTGTGTGTGCGTGCGTGTCTTGTATGTGTGTGTGTGTGTGTTTCCATGTGATTTTCCTTCCAGCGGACAGAAAAATCAATGCAGTGACCTGACAAACAGCTGCACACGTTTGTTTCTTCAGAGCGCCGTGTGTCGGCTTAGCGGGGATTACAGAACCAACAGAACCCCCCACCGCCGCCCCACCTAACCTCCCCCCCTGGCTGTAAGAGACACACTATTCTTGACCCTCAACCTTAACGCCTAAATCACACTCGCCGTGACGTTCGCCCAGAAACCACAAAGAATTGTGTTCCGGCGCCCGGCCACAAACTCCTTTGATGACATACGATATCTTTTCCAAGTTCCAGCCCCTGCAGACCAAACAACTACCATATGCTGGCGACCGTAGCCCCCGACAACCTAATAAGAGCTGATGTCATTGGACTCTGAAGTCGAAGCACACATTTTCAATTGTGTTGAAACGCAGCGTTCATCCAGAGAGACTCGCATCATGTGAGGCTGAGGACAATCAAAGCATGCGATTCTGAAACGACATGGTTTACTTTACATTGCCAACACACACACACACACACACACACACTCGCTCTCTCTCTCTCACACACACACACAGTCTCTCACACACACACACACACACACACACACAGTCTCTCACACACACACACACACGCAAGCAACCAGCCAAACCACTGACGAGACACTGTGTTCTTCAACCTGGCTGTGTCTGTTTGCTATGGTGTGTGAAGCCCAGTTCACACACAGACAGCAGTCAAGCAGCTCACCGCAGAGATGTGCACACACACACACACACACACACACACACACACACACACACACACACACACACACACACACACACACACACACACACACACACACACACACACACACACACACACACACACACACACACACACACACACACACGCACGCCCCCCACCCCCAATGGAAAAAGTCCATCAGATGCAACTCACCAATCACAACCAGGCAACATCCCCCAGAAGACAGTGAGAAGACAGATATATATATATATTATATATATATATATATATATATATATATATATTCTGTATGACATGAGTGGAGGCGGGGGAGGGGGAGGGAGGCCAATTAAGCCATCCCATGGTGGGGGCTCGGTGACGGGGGAGAACCACATCCTCTCTCTGGGTCCCGGGCGCCAGCGGCCCACAGTGTGATCTGGTGCTGGGGTATGATTGACACCTAATCCCAGGCTGTGAATGGGGAGAAGAGTGGTGTGTGTGTGTGTGTGTGTGTGTGTGTGTGTGTGTGTGTGTGTGTGGTGTGTGGGGGGGGGGGTGTCGGTTAATATGTAGCGAGGGGGGGGAGAGGGAGGGTCCCACCGCTGCTGCTGCTGATGATGACAAATAATGACACGTAATCTCCTGTGTCCACCGCGGAGGAGCTTAATAACCGCTCACAGTGCGCTCTGCTGCTGCTGCTGCTGCTAAACTCATTTATTCACTGCGCTGTGTGTGCAAGGTAGAACACGGATACACACACACACACACACACACACCCCCACACCCACCCCCCCCCCACATGGGACTTGGTCTTATTGACACGGTCCATGTTTGCTAATAACACAAGCAGTGAGGGTTGATGTACTCGTGTGCTACGGCTGACGGGCCTGTCTGTCTTCCCCCTTCTCTCTGCTGCGTCTTCACGGCTAATTGGCTGATGAACAGCATCGCTGCACACTCACTACAGTCCTTCCAGTCCAACACAATAAAAGCACATCTTTGATTTCTGGTCACAGAAGACAGCAAACATGACAACCCCCAGAGTTCGTCCCCCCCCAGAAGGACGGTCGAGATGGTTCCTTCCTGTGACCACATGACCCCAGCACACATCTGCGATGGCACGTTCGCTCAGAACAAGATTCAAGAAGTTTAATTGTCACATACAGGATGTGCAGTGAAATTAAAAAGTGGTGATGCCCAGCGGAATGTGTAAAAGAACAATACAAATAACATGAATGGGAGGGATCACAATATCCATAATATTTACAGTATTTACAGGAGAAGCAGGAATGAGAAATATAAACTATAAATATAAATATAAAAAATAGGCATATAAACAACAAGGCAATATAAAGAACAAAAAACAACTTTTCATTTCTGTAACCCCTGGATGCTTGGGTTTGTGTCATCACAACACAGGAATGTAATTTAACCACCTCTGCGTTGTTGTTAATTAAAAACTGAGTTGTGTGTATTGGGGGGATAGGGGGGTTCAGGGCCTGTCCTTCCGGCGTAAACCAAGAGCGTGACGTTTCACAATAAAAGCCCCAGAGGACTTAATCAATTACGCTGACAGCCGGCGTCCACGGCCAAACACAGCTGATGCTGGGTTTCCGTGACAACAACTGGTTCAGCTCCTTTTTCTCCTCTACGTGTGTTTTGTCTGTTTGCTGCTGCTCTGTCTGAGACTGACACACACACACACACACCACACCCCCCCCCCCCCTTTGGAGTGGTCATGGTCTTTTTTTATGCTTTTACGAAATTTTTGCACCACCAGCCAACAGAGTGTTGTTACTTTTACTTGTCACTTTTCACCGTACTTATTACATACTATCTTACTAATGGACCGAGTCGTTTTACAATTTATGTTTATAAGAATACTGTTTAGAAGAATACTTTCAACTGTAAAAACTTATTCGGTAGTTTTCGAGTTGTTTTACAGTGTATGCTTAGAAGAATACTACAGGAGTGAATGGGGAGTAAGCATTCCACTGTACGGGTTAAAAGAAACCTTGAATCTTGAATCATGATGTCGTCTCTGTGCCGTCTCCGACCTCCTCGCCTCCCGTCTCCCCAGATTGTGAGAGTGATGGCGTGTGGCGGGGTGAGGGGGTCACGGCGAGACCCCCGCCCCGACCCTCACCCCCTGCACCCCTGCACCCCTCACCCCCGCCCCTCCCTCTCCTCCCTCTCCCTCTCTCTCACCCGCTGCGGCTGGCGGCCACCTGCTCCCGTCTTTAGATGTGAGGGCAGTGGGCACACCGCCACACAGGCTACTGGTTAGTAACACACACACACACATACTGTACATACAGAAACACACACACACATCACACACACACACACACACACATACTGTACATACAGAAACACACACACACACACAACACACACTGTACATACAGAAACACACATCACACATCACACACACACACACACACACACACACACACACACACACACACACACACAGCGCCCCTCTCTCATTACGGCGCGGGGGTCCAGGGGTGGCATGGCACCCCAGGGGCACCCCAGGGCTCCAGTCAGGGACCCTGTCATCAGACAGGGGGGGGGGGGGGGGAGACAGGTGGTGACACTTGTACAGGCCCCACCCCCACCTCTATTTTTTTTTCCGTTTTACTGTCATGAGACACGCGACCATCTGGAGCAGAGCGGGCGAGTCTCAGAGCCCAGACATGACATGGCCGCCGCCTCCCCCTCCTCCTCCTGTCTGCGGCTCCCGCGCCACAGACAGGTCGGTGGGTGACCTCATCTTTCCAGCAGAAACACCGGCGGTGAGGTGCTTCCGTTCAGAAGGAAGGAAAAGCTGTTTCCCTCTGTGTGTGTGTGTGTGTGTGTGTGTGTGTGTGTGTGTGTGTGTGTTGTGTGTGTGTGGTGTGTGTGTGTGTGTTGTGTGTGTGTGGGCATGTGTGTGTATACAATGGAAAAGAGAGCGACACAGGAGGAGCAGACAGTAGGACAGAGATAGTGATTGAACAGAGAAAAGAGTGAGAGAGCGAGAGCGAGAGAGAGAGAGAGAGAGAGAGAGAGAGAGAGAGAGAGAGAGCAAGGGACCCATCAGCCAAACAATAGCAAAGACCAGTTGCCAGAGCCTCCATAGCTGGCTTATGTTGGGGGGTGGATGGGACAAGGGGTGGGCAGGGGGCGGGGCCTAATTAAGCACGGGGGCCTCACATGAACCGGACCCACCGAGGCGCCTGGACCATTAGCGGGCACTTAAGGTCGGGATTAGGAGCCCCATACGAAGGGCCAGACCCCGGGGTCCTCCTCCTCTGCGGTCCTACGGGGTCCTCTACCTTGTGGGGCCCCCACAGAAGAAGCAGCTGAGCTCTCACGACGGCGTGCATTACCTCCGGCCTTTGAAGACCTCAAGTCTGGGGGGGGGGGGGGGGGGGGGGGGGGGGGGGGAGGGGGAGGAGTTTAAAGGGAACACTGAACCTGGGACAGGGAGTTTAATGATCACAAACCCGACCGGGAAAGAAAGAAATATATAAAGACCTCCTGGCCCCCCCCCCCCAATCTCTTTTTATGTTGCCTGTATTTCTACAAATGTCCAGAAAAACACAATTTAAATGTTCATCTTCTTTGGATGATGTTTAGATGTCACTCCGGGGAATAAAGTAAAATAAAGGATTCTGGCCAAATAATCTTTTATTTTGTCTCTCCAGATGTGTCCAGACGCTATGGGAGGACAACGGCTAATATTTCATAAGACGAAGAGAAACTTTGAAAGCCTTCTTTTCCAACTATCCATGGCAGGTGTAGTGAACTGAAACAAGGTCAAGAGGTCATGACTAGCCTGACTGCAAACGGGCCTCCGGCCAAACTTGGATAATGGGGGAATTTATGACGAAAAAAGACCTCAAGAAAAAGACTCCGTAAAAAAGACTACATACAGACAGAAATGCAGTGAAAACATAAGGCAAAAAAATTGCCGTTTAATCCTCCGAATAAGCGACGTTAGTTCCTGCTGCACAAGCTCTGATCCTAGGCTCAGGAGTCCCCGTAAAATGAGTCGCAAAGACTGGAGCGTCCCCCTGGCTAGAGCTGTCAGAGCTGGAGACGGACGGCTCCTCGATCACAATAACACAGCTCTCTCTCTCTCTCTCTCTCTCTCTCTCTCTCTCTCTCTTCTCTCTCCTCTCTCTCTCTCTCTCTTCTTCTCTCTCTCTCTCTCTCTCTCTCTCTCTCTCTCTCTCTCTCTCTCTCTCTCTCTCTCTCTCTCTCTCTCTCTCTCTCTCTCCTCTCCTCTCTCTCTCTCTCTCTCTCTCTCTCTCTCTCTCTCTCTCTCTCTCCCTCCCTCCCTCCCTCCCTCCCTCCCTCCAACTGAACTGGTGGATTATCCAAAGGCTGACAGTTCAAATGCAGGGCAGTGCCTCTGTCCAAGAGGGAAGAGAAGAAGAAGAAGAAGAAATGTGCATTTCATTATTCAATCGCTATGCTATTGTTTGGCACATGCTTGTCAAAAAATATATACAGTATATATATATATATATATATAATGTATATATATGAAACCCATTGGCTTTTACTTTGCAGCCATCAAATGTACAACATGATATATCTTTAAGAAAAGACAATTAGATTATGTTCAAACACGTTCGTACAACTATTGAATTAAAATTCAGAGGACTGACAGGATCGACGCTATAACTTGTGGCTGTTTTGGCCGAAGCCCCAGGAGCTAATATTTCATACGAACGGACGACGCTACACTGAACCAGTACAACTCCATCACTCCACCACCACCTCCACCACCACCACTTACCCCCCACCACCGCCACACGCCAAAGACAGAGACGTCGATATTCGTCGTTAATTTGCGTTATCAGGTGAGGCAGCCAAGACTTGTGTGCAGGCGGGAGATGACAAATGGAAGCAGATTTTCATATTACAAACACAGATGGCAGCGGACCGGCCCTGGGGCCCCACCGGCTCTGACTAAGGGCTGGGGTGGGGGGGCTGTCACACTTGGACTAATTGGCAAATCGCTGCCGGAAAAGCAAGCAAGCAAAGTCTCCTTGGCAAGAGAGAGAGAGAGAGAGAGAGAGAGAGCGAGAGAGAGAGAGAGAGAGAGAGAGCGAGAGAGAGAGAGAGAGATGGGAGTCTCCAGGGCTAATTGACAGGCAGAGTGGCGGCTTCATTCTAAAGCAGCCACATTGCTGGCTGTGTGGACGAGACACACGCCTTAATTTCACTGTCATTTCCTTGTAAGGGGGAGTGTGTGTGTTGGCACACGCCTGTGTGTGTGTGTGTTTGTTGGACGCGAAGAAGACCCACAATTAATTGCATCCGTCCCATCATAATAAGCGTCTTCCCGGACCAAAAAAAAGGCGAATCCTTTCGTTCACAGGCGAGTGTTATTTTGGGGTGTAATCAAAGCGGGGCTGTTTGCCCACATCACACATCACGACCCCCTGCTGAGATCACCGCAGGGCTAGGGTGTGATGGGGGGGAGGGGGGAGCTGATCATTACTCCGGTCTCTCTCGTTTGGAATCAGCAGCCACATGCCACCCCGGCCCCCATCGCTGGGGGAACGGAGATGTAATTTGGCGTAATGGGGGTGACAACATTTGGCCGGGCTTCGGATGCAAGTAAGCGACGAAGAAAAAAGAAAAACATCCACAATAAATCGACAGAGTGGAAGGAGGGAGACAGACTTTGGATCATCAGAGAAGCGCCAGTCCCTCAGAGAGAAAGAGCAAGAAAGAGAGAGAGAGAGAGACGCCACAAAGCCTGCCAGAGTGGTGCTCGGTCGGCCGCTAGTTTTAATTCATTAGCCGGGACCTGGGCTGGGAGTCCACAGTCACACACACACACACACACACACACACACACACACACACACACACACACACACACACACACACACACACACACACACACACACACACACACACACACACACACACACACACACACACACACACACACACACACACACACACTCTCAGACAGCTATCGCTGGGAGACGGGCGGGTCAATTAAATGTGACTCCTGTGGGGGCAGAGGGGGGGAGCACTGCGGTGGGCTTTGTTTCAAAAGCCTTTCCAGGGCAAACTACGCCAAAGGAAAGTTGAAATAATGAACATTTGAGAAGCTAACATTTCATACTTTCACTCTTTTTTTTTTTTTTTCATTTTATTGTCCCAAATGAAAGGGCTGCTCTGTGTTGGGTTTAAACGAGGCGGCGATACGATCAAATGGAGAAAAAGTTGGAAAAGGGGGATCTTTTTTTTTTAATGGCAACCTTCTTCAGATACTCAGTGGGTCTTTCAAAACAATTCTGTTTGATTGCACTCTCTTCAATTTATGGGTTCCAAAAACACCAGTTAAAAAAACCCAAACTTCAACCACATTCGCAATTATTCCACAATTTGATATGCAGTCATTGCAAATAAACTTCCAAATATAATTAAAAAGACGCCCATTGGAATATCAACAAAGAAACAATTACTCACATCATCATTATCATCATCATCATCAAGGAACATTTTACAAACCCACAACACACCATCTCTCTTCCGTTAAATAAAAAAACCCCCAAACCCAAAACAACAACAACCTCCACACAACCCAAACACAGAGAAATGCGGTGTCAGCGTTGCGCGTGACTGTTAATGATAAACTCGAGGGAAAGTCACACAAGGGTTAGCAGGAGCCGCCGCCGCCGCCGCCGCCGCCGCCGCCGCCGCCTCCTCCTCCACCCTGAGTCAGCGATTCACGGCCGACAATGAGGAGGAGAGGAGTAGCTCACACACACTAGCGGCAGACACTGAGAGAGCTGTCACCTCTTCATCACGCCACCACCGCCACCACCAGCACCATACACCGCCACTACTGTTGCTACCACCAGCACTCTCTCTCCTCTCTCTCCCTCTCTCTCTCCCTCTCTCCCTCCCTCCCTCCCTCCCCACTCTCTCTCTCTCTCTCCCTCCTGCTCTTTTTAAGCAAAGCCTGCTACCTCTGGCTGACCCTTGCACCCTTCCACACAAGGGTTCAGGCCACTCAGCTGCAGGGGTTGTGGAGGGTGGATGGAGGAGGAGGAGGTGGTGGTGGTGGTGGTGGTGGTGGTGGTGGTGGTGGGCTCTCTCTCTGAGCCATTAACAACACTAATCTACTCTTCTGTGCCGGCCACAGTCTCTCTATAGTCCAGCGCTCTCTCGGGTCTGGGATATGTTCCACCCAAGTGATATCGGACTGTGCTTTCTGAGCCTGGGAAGGTTTCAATACAAGCAAGTCAACTTCGATAAATGGCCTATAAAATAATATTAAGAGTTTGTTTGCTCCAACAATTCTCATTTACTGAAGTACTTAAAACCACAAAATGTCAAGGAAAGCCCAATACCATTGTATCAAGGTTCAAATACACGCCACAATTGTTTTGCCACAAATACACAAAGTTTAAGCCAAACTAAAAACGGACGTCAAACACGTCTTTTAAAATTGGTCAATGAGACAGGATTATGCAAAGAAAAAAAATCAGCCAAAAATGAGACAATAATTGCAATAACGGACCATAGTGGCGAGTCCACCCTGCAATGGACCCAAAGAGAAGGTGGAGAACAGACGACAGTACCTGACGGACCTCATAGAGGAGCTTGTAGTGTTCGTCGGGCTTCTGCAGGGGAACAGAGGGCTGCATCCCATTGGTGGGGCCAGATCAGAACCATCCAGCGCTCCCACCCGAGGCCCACGGCGGGAGCGACAACCACGGAAGCGGACCCTGCTCCTTCTACCACTTCTTCCCTTTGGTGTACTACTTTCCTCCTTCCTCCCTGCCTCCTCACCTTCCTACTCCTTCTTCTCCTTCCTTCCTCACAAAGAGGCTTGGCTCACTCTGAGCTCTCGCCCGCTCCCTCTGTTGCTCCCCTCCCCACTGTGGAGTGGCTGCAGAGGAATGGTCGTGGGTTGACTCTCACTTCACTACTCCCCCTTGTCTCTCACGAACCTCTCTCTCATCTCTCTCCCCTTCTCTTCTCCTACACACACCACACACGCACGCACACACACACACCAACAGCAGACACACACATACACCCTCCCACTCTGAAGCTCTCACCGCTCTCTCTGTTGAGGCTATGAACGTTTGTACTAAACCAGTTCTACACCCCCCCCCCACACACCCTTATGTTTATTAACCAGCAGCTCATTGCATATTCATGAGCTTGGCGAGAGAGAGAGAGAGAGAGAGAGAGAGAGAGAAGAAGAGAGAGAAGAGAGAGAGAGAGAGAGAGAGAGATGAGAGAGAGAGAGGAAAAAAAAGGGGGTCGTTCTGAAAAAAATAAAAAAAGCTTAGAAACAACGGGGATTATGCCAGAATTATACTTGTGAATTAACACGCGTAATTACATCCATTGTGCGGAAACTTGAGTGGGTACAGGGAGGGTGGGGTGGCGGCGTTCCCCTGACATGCATCCAGCAGTGGCACAGCGCAGCCACTGAAGGACTAGCGCCACTGCAATCAGATGTGCAAAAAAAAAAAAGAAAAATATACATCAATAGGTGAGCCCTACTGCACCCCCCCATCCTCCATGTTACAACTGTCATCAATAAGGGAATTATTAGGAAGGGAATTAAAAACAATGCATGGCGATACTGTGATGGCATTCGCTCACAAACGGGTATAGAGTAAATATAGGAAGCATAAAAGACAAAAGGTAAGTGACTTCATAATAGAAATGCCTGCATATTTGATTGGTTATGGAACAGAAACAACAGTACTATGACTCGTGCACATTGTGTGTTCCATGCTATTTGATATGTTATGTTATATTGTTATACCATAGTTATACCTTTAATACCCATATTTATTGGAATCACTGATCACACCATTGCTTTTAATATAAATATGTCAAGGAAGCTTGCGTAGCCAGTTCTACGATGCTGTTGTATTAGTGTAACCGTAAAAGCATGATTATACAACACAGCTCTTAAAACCACACACGCGTCTTAAAAAGTCCTCAAATTATGCGACCTAATCACGTTGTGTAGATTACCGATTCAAATAGGCGGTCAGTTCACGCCCCCAGTACATGATCACCTTAAACTTGTTATTGTCCTCTATATTGTTGAATCCTATACAACAAGATAATGTTCTGCTGTACACTCTGGCTAATAGACGCAGACACACACACACACACAGACACACACACACAGACACAGACACACCACACAGACACACACACACACACACACACACACCCCCCCCCCCCAGAAACTAAGAGCGTTTCTGCTGATGACGAGCGCGATGCTGTTCTCATGGTTGTCACGCATCGGACGCACAGCGCCACCGCCGCCGGCGACAGCTCCGGCGTCTTTTGATTTGGCGCCACGCAGCCAACCAGAGCTAAACGTCAATTAGGCGTTCCGAGGGCCCGCCGCACCATACCGCTTGTTACTGTTGACACTAATGACGACGGGCTTCTTCAACAACAACAACAACAACAACGAAACGTCGACGAAACAGTCGGGCTCCTGTGAGCTGCCCCCATTACATCGTCTCCCTTTTCGCAATTAGCGCCGCCGCCAAAATGCGTGTTTTACATTTTGTCTTTAACGGGGCCAAGAGCGGCAGAATCGATTGGCCAAACAATTGTTTTAAGATGTTAAGCCTGCATTTGTTTTTTACCCCGGCCAAATGGTCAAACCTATCTGCCGTTGGCTGGTGCAGGTGTTCATTTTAGACCTACCACCACCACCACCACCACCACCACCACACCACCCACGTCTGTGCGACGTCCATTAGCACTTGGAACAGTCCTTCATTGCTTAATGTACAGACCTGGGGATACGGTACATTTCGGAAAAAGCCTACAGGCTACTGGAGCTGTTTGGCATGACTGCGGCCTGTCTATGGGTTCATGTTTTCCATGCTAGGAATACCCGTGGGCGCTAATTGTAAACCTTAACGTTGACTCAGAGCTCGACGTAAACAACATTACAGTCTATTGATGCAGAAACACACATCCACTCTTTGGCTTGACCACGTCGAGGGGGAAAGGGCTGCTTGCTCCTATTAGGTCCGTGCAGCTGTACACGGGCTGGATGTCACGGCGGGTCATAAAGTCCTCTGGCAGACCCGCTCCAACAATGCAACGCGAACACAAAGACACTGAATGAGAGCGGGGACCTTCGCCTCAACATGGACGTCTCTTCTAATCACACACACCGCCGTCCCCCCGCCACGGTTCCCAGGACTTCAACCCCGTGGACCAATTCACTTGAAACCACTTTATTTGTGATTCGGTCGCCGCGGCGTCTTTGGGCACGCACCGGGGGTTACCTACATATCGGACGGATTCCTTTGTCTCCTCAGCCACAGTCTCAAATCACAGAGGCGTCATATCAATGGGAGTTGCCCCTGATTTGTCCGGTTGATGTAAAGAGTTGCGGGCAGGATGACAATAAGCAGCAGCTAGCGGAGGGCTTTGCTTACCCGCGGGCGCTAGACGAGCTATTCCCATCCACATACCCATGAAAATGAATGCTATGCTCACATTAGATACACCGTGGCGCCTCGGGCTGTGCTCTGGCTCGAGCTAATCTCTCTCCCTGTGAGAATATTCATTCATAAAGCCAGGGCTGGAGATAGCGATGTGGTGTGAACGACATTGCTAACAGCTCCAGATTGTAGCTGTGTAATCACGGAGGCCCATTCAAGTGCGCAGCGTCGTGGCCCATCGGCTGCACGCTGGGGAATTCAGCATTAAAACACACTAGCGTTCAGTGATGCATACTTAGGTTTCCACTGTACCCTCTTAAGAAGGGTACCGATCTCTCCTGGCCCGGTCTCCTGTAACCCACGGATGTCACTGAAACAAATCTGCTGGCTTGCAGACGTTGTGAAGGAACAGCCTCAGCCAAGAAACTGTGACTTGCCTACGTTAAAAATTCTAGACTGTGACAGAGGTTCGAATCTCATTGGGTGGCAAGACCAAGCGGTAATATTATCATGTCTTGTTATACAGAACACCGACAAACCACAAGGGGTTTCCACAGGGGGGATTCAGACGCAATCGTTGGCCCAGAGGAGGGGGGGGGGGGGGTCACCATCCCCTCCTCTAATTGACTATGCAGTCCGTTAGGTCCCCTTTGTTTCCGATCCGGGCTCCATCGGATCATTCATATTCATGGGGATCGTGTCCCAAAGGGGCCGCCCATCTCTAAGAAGAGGGTGGGGGGGGCCGTTTGATTTAACTACAGCGATAAGCCGGGGTGATCAGGTGGTCGCCGCTCCGTTAAACATGCACGCAATGCACGTACATCCATAACACTGTCTCTCTGTTTGGTTGTGGGAGCGCCGGACGAGGGCGTGATGATATCCATGTGTCCCGTCCCCCCCCCCAGCCGTCCTCTCAACAGTAACGCGAGGCCGGTCTCCAAGATAATTAAGTTGCGTCCCACCTCCTCATTAATTCATGAAACGGGGCCTGGCCTTCAGGCAGACACATTCAACGGTGGAGTTTCAGCAGCTAAGACTCCACGAAGGTATCCCCGTGAATCATCCTCGCAGGTGAGGTTAAAAGTGTATACCTGACCTTTAACCATGATATATGTATTTGTATTGCCGCTCCCTCTCTTAATTGCCTTAAGCACCAGTGCGGCTGCATGCCCCACGGAAGAACAAAAAACAAAGAGCTCATTTCAGGAGGGTTAATGCGGCCTGACCTCAACGTTTTAGTTAAGGGCGGCGTGGCCAAATGCCAAGCCGTGAATCTTTTTCCGTATCTGCGCGCCGATAGGGACCCGAGGTCTGGCCGGTCCGAAGAGAGTGGAAAGAGGGGTGGTGGTGGTGGTGGTGGTGTGGTGGTGTGGTGTGGTGGGGGGCTTAGCCGGGAGGTGTGGGTGGGGGGCTTAGCCGGGAGGTGTGGGTGGGGGGCTTAGCCGGGAGGTGAGGCTGCATCTGCAGACGGTGACAACGTGTCGCCATGGGAAGCAATGGGAGACCGATGGCAGACTGATACCGCTAAGAGGGGGGAGAGAGAAAAACGTCCAGGTGTTCTCATCCCAGTGCACAGACCACAGAGCCATGGAAGGCCGTGCGTCACGGGGACCCACGGTGCAGGAAGGCGAGTAAATCCTGTGATAAGACGCACTAGGGCTGAACCCCCCCGGCGTGTGAACACCTCGCCTCGCGTGTTTCACAACATCAAGTATTAACATGGTGGCTTCACACGAAAACACTCCATGAATCAACACGCTGGTACACAGTTAGCGGCGACAGTCCCGCAACACCTCCGTCCCCGACTGTTGACACTCGGGTTGACTTTGCTTCACGGCTGTCGGTTCATCAACAGCGGTGGCGGCAGCGGCGTCTGTTTAGCAGGTCCTGCTTGTTTTCGCATGTCTAGCTCTCGCCGTCTGCTGTGTAAATAACACACGGGTGGCTCGCCGTCACCCCCCCCAACCCTCACTCCACCACCTAGAGATTAAGAGTGGCTTCCTTTCTGGAGCGAGTCTTTCCCTCAAGGGTTACACTGAAGGAAAGGGAGCGGCGGTAAACAAATGTTTACAATGTTCACCTACCAGCACCACCACGGGAAAAACTCGGAGTTGACTTTGGCATCAGTTTTAAGAGCCTCCTTCTGCTGTGTATTCTGGAAGCAGCTCTGCCTATCGGCTCCTCAATCTGTAAAGGATATGAGTGAGGGGGAGATGGAGGGGGAGATGGAGGGGGAGGAAGAGGAGCTGGGGGGGCGGGGGGGGGCGAATGGGAACGGCAGGATTTTTGAAGGACACTGAGCAGGAGGAGAGGAGGAGGTGGTGGTGGTGGTGGTGGAGATAACGGTAATAGCTAATGCCAAAAGATGCCGAGGGAAGACGAGATGGGGAACGATGTGAAGACAGCCAGTTGTCCTATACATGAAAAAATAAAGAGAACAAAAGATAAAGGGAAGGATTTGAGGTTTTGAGGAGTGTGGTACAGAAACCAACTGCCTGGAGAAGTTTTACGTATCCACTTCCAGTCAACTGTCCAATTTGACCAAGAACGTGTGTGTGTGTGTGTGTGTGTGATGGCAGTGTGTGTGTGTTGTGTGTGTGTGTGTGTGATGGCAGTGTGTGTGATGGCAGTGTGTGTGTGTGTGTGTGTGTGCGTGTGTGTGTGATGGCAGTGTGTGTGTGTGTGTGTGTGTGTGTGTGTGATGGCAGTGTGTGTGTGTGTGTGTGTGTGTGTGTGTGATGGCAGTGTGTGTGAGTGTGTGTGTGTGCGTGTGCGTGTGTGTGATGGCAGTGTGTGTGAGTGTGTGTGTGTGTGCGTGTGTGTGATGGCAGTGTGTGTGTGTGTGTGTGTGTGTGTGTGTGTGTGTGTGTGTGTGTGTGATGGCAGTGTGTGTGTGTGTGTGTGTGTGTGTGTGTGTGTGTGTTTGTGTGTTTGTGTGGCTGTGCGTCTGCGTGTCTGTCTGTGTGTCCTAGCTTCTTCTGGAACTCTCGGTCGTGCATAATTCATAAAGCAGCTGTCATATATCTTTTGTACCTCTGTTTACACCACATCCCAATTCCACAGGGACTCCCTCTCTCCCCCTCCCTCCCGCCTCCCACCACTCTCTCTCTCTCTCTCCCCCCCCCCCCCCCCAAATTCATGAGTTTGGTTAGAGGAGGTGGATGCAGGATGGGTTTGGTTTGACAGCCAGAATCACAGCAGTTTTAACGGGAGAGGCGAGTAACCGTCGCCAGAGTGTGATGACACTTCAGCGCAAGAGAGCGTCTTCTGGAACACAGTCGTGTTTGTGGGCGACGGTAATGCCGCGTGGCTGAGAGGAGGAGAGACAAAGGGATGTGTTTTGAAAGGATGGCGTCTGCACACGTCACGTTTTTGTGAAAGCGCTGTCGTTTATCCCGCAAAACCATTAGCCATTCCGGAAAGAAAAAAACAACCCCCCCCCCCCCCCCCGATCCATTCATATATCTCGCCAAGACACGGAAAACAGCTTTATTTGAACAACATGGCAAACTAGATATGCATCGCGGGGAAAAGATGAGAGGTTTGTGTTGTGGCGCCTGCGACGACGAATCGTCAAGACGTGCGTCAGATCATCCGTCTTTGAGCTCCATGCTCAGAGAGATCTGTCGTCGGGGAAACGGCGAGAGATTTGCCATATTCCAAAAAACGCGCAAAACACCGTTTTGTTCCCCGGAGATCAACAAAAAATGGCTGGCATACAAATGTAAAGGGACGGCAGCATCTGGGCCCGCTCGTCGTGTCGCAGTTATAATTAGAGTCCTGACTGAGGGGGTTGCCTGTCAATAGGATTCTGGCTCGTCTCACTCACGCCGGTGAGGGAACGCAACACAGCTGCCCCAGACATCCAGTCAAGCAGCATGAATGAGGGAGTTCATCTGGACCATCAGGGCAGACGGCTCCAGCGGTGTTGTCCATCTGGGCTGCGACTGCGACGCCACAATAGAGAGAGAGCGCGACGATCATCACTGACAGCTCACCTTTGCTCCTGTAAAATGCTCCCCGGCGATCGGGCGATTGTGTAAATAACAAGGTAACAAGGTATCCTGCAACAAAACGTGCGGATAATTATCCAAAATGCCACGACATTCCAGCAGGCGGTAACTCACGGCGTCTGTCAGCGCGGTCGTTAGCCGTGATATTGAAGCGGTTCATATTTCACATGCTGCCCTCGCCGGTGCGCAGCGTGGAGATATTAGTCCAGACATTAGCGTCTAATAGGTTAGCGCCAGGCAATGAGTCATCAACACTGGGGCCGGTACAAACTAATCCTCCACACACACACACACACACACACACACACACACACACACACACACACACACACACACACACACACACACACACACACACACACACACACACACACACACACACACACACACACACACACACACACACCACCCCCCAAAACAGCTGTCCGGCATGTGGCCAGACATGGTCTCTGCTGACCCCCCCCCGCCCCCCCGAGCCTAAACAAAGAGTTCCAGGTTCGAGGGAACATACGTGGATACGCTGCTGACAGACTTCGCCGTTCGCCAGGCCGCCACTGGAAATAACAATTTGTCCTTTAGTGTTTTGCTCGGTTAAATGCAGGTTCAATAAAATGTGAATTACAATAAAAACACCTCAGCTGGTGAAAAAGAATTTGAGAGTTTGAACCGAAGAGGGGTTCTCAGTGAACAGAAGGAATTTCTTCTCAGTGTTTTGCTTGGTTAAATAAAAGGTTCAAAAAACACTTGAAGGAGGCTTTGAATGAATGGTGACCATTGAGTCAATTCCAATTGTAAAAGACGACAAGAACAACAGAATTAATCAAGATTGTCAATTTTCCAGGCTATTTATTTCTGTTAGCATCGCCTGGGGGGAGCTCTCAGGGTTAAGTTATGGCCGGGGGGGAGTGTGTGTGTGTGTGTGTGTGTGTGTGTGTGTGTGTGTGTGTGTGTGTGTGTGTGTGTGTGTGTGTGTGTGTGTGTGGGGGGGGGGGGTCTGTGTACTGTTCACCCGCTCTCCCATCTCATCACATTATGGCGGCTGCTACCAAATGAAATGCACACAGCGAACCGAGCCGGGGGTCAATGGAAAGGTACGTGAACGGCATGCTAAGGTGATATCACTCAGAGCCCTTCGATGGCTCCGCCGATGGCTGGGTCTATAACCCCCCCCCCTACAGAACACCCCACTAGCAACTTGATGACATTTGTTAAGCGCCGCTAACTGCGTGTCTTGGGCCAGTCGGTAAATCTCTTAATGAATGACCCCTGACCACTCGTCTGGTCTGGGCGGTGACCTCAGGAGGCTTAGTGGAAAGTTACGGGCGGTTCACAGCCTCCCCTGTTGTTTTGTGGGTGGGGGTCGTCCCTCTCCTTCTATACGGAGCCACTGAACAGTTTCAAAGTGAGGGATGTCCCTGCCGGCCGTCAGACGTGTCCGGCTACACCGGCTACCAGATGGGCCGCGTTGCTTTTAAACGGCCCCGGCGCTCCTCTGGCGACGGCTAACGATTTGGGTTAACTGCAGCCGGCGACTGCCTTGAATGTCTCCTTCCACATCACGTCAGCGCAGGTTATTAAATGTAAATATCGTTTGTAAGTTGTGCATTTATGAAAGCTCATTAGAGATGCTACAAAAACAACCACCTTTAACCACAGGGGTCAGGGGGGTGTGTGGTTCTGTGGTTACCCATTATGTGGTCGACTACATCCTGGAAACAGTCTTCAGCACGGCGGTGATGAGTACTCCAGCGGTGCTGTTATCAGGACCATTTTTGTAAATGGCCGCTTATTCAGACAGAGACCATAGAAAATGCAAAAGAAAAACCATTAGCAGACTAACAGAAATACCGTTCTACATCTTGGTTTAGCTGGTGAATTTTAATGTGAGAACTAATAATTGAACCAAATTGGTATTGCACCTAAAATGGACCACAAGGCTCAGTTATAGTCAGTCAGTAATAGTTGAGATAAGCAATCTCCTTTTAAATCCGACCCATGAGGATGGTAATCAATGTTTTAACATTAACTTCCCGTATTCAACCCTTTTCCACTTTTCACCCGAGTCATTATAAAACAAAAAATATCCCAAAAAGGTCAGAGCTTTTAAAGAGTGGAAGTGCTAATTTAGTTACTTTGCATGCAAAATACATTTGGGACGGAAATAATGACATTCTAAACAATTAGCATGAGTACACATTGATGTGTGTGTGTTTCAGGGTTTTAACCAATCAATGAAGCAACAACAGTTTTGCACATCTAAAATTATAATGGCTTGTTATATAATATATATATATATAAATATATATAAATATAAAATATAAGTGTTGACGTGGGGATATCTTACAAAGCAACTCAATGAATGCATCCCATTAAGAAACATAATTTTAGAGGCAAACCAAAATGCAACCGAGAAGAGGCAAACAAACACAATGCAAGGACATTTACTTTCATCAAATAAGACTTGTTTTCATGCCAGAGATGGGAAAGAGGCCGAGCAGGTTTTGTTTCCACCGAGGTCTTGTGTGTTATTAACCCAAACATCATGCCTGCCTTGCCCCCACAACACATACTCAAAAGAAGACCATTTAATAGAAAAATGGACAAAAGCGAATAAAAACCAAATTCAGCCCCCACTTCAGTCTCCCCCCCCCCCCCCCCCCACACACACTCTTCTTGAAATGCCCGACAGGAGGAAACAGAGGCTTTTAAAGAACGCATTTCCATTCAATTCCAGCTTCATTTGTGCTGCAGCGGTTGCAAATGCTGCCGTGGCCGACAGAAAACCTCCGGCACCATGCAATTGAAGCCTCACTTGAAAATGCTTAGAGTACCTCGTCCATTAAAACAGAAGACGCACAGAACAGAACAGAACAAAAAGACGAAAAACAGAATCAATATGGAAGGTTTGGTCCTTCCCTCCCTGGTGGAAACGAGGTTTCCAGGACGAGAAATGAACTGGTCATAGAGCAAGAAGAGACTCAAGACCCACATGTTCAGAGTTCACCTGGACTCCGCCTTCCCCCTCCTAAACCCGAGCACTAACTTGCGTGTTTGTACGTCTTGGTGCTATTAATAGTACTTAGCATTGTTTAGCATATTGTATGTTCTTAAATGTTGGTAATGCACTCAGAATGGCACTTCTGCTCTTATCCCAGCTATTATGGAGGCAACCTAGCAATTATGAAACTCGTTCTATTAACCTTGAAACTATGAATGCTTGAAACCTGCTCTATACTTATCTTTATCTACCACAGTGATATATTGCTGTCTATATTTCTATATTTCTACAAATGTACTCTTTGTAAGTCGCTTTGGATAAAAGCATCTGCCAAATGCCCTAAATGTAAATGTAATGTAAATGTAAATGCGACAGAGAAAGAGAGAGAGGCAAATATACAAAATACTGAGAGGAAAGTGCCGGGAGACTCGGAGGAGGGAGGGAGCAGAGGGGTGTAAGAGAAAGGGAGAGATGTGGGGGTGGGGGTGGGAGACTGGTTTTAATGAGGAGACAATGTCTTTGGAGGAGAGCAGGGGGATGGTTTGACCTTTGACCCCTGGCGGATCCCTTGGTGCGTTTGACAGCCCCAGAGTTCACAGAGAGGATTAACGTAATCAAAGCGGTAAATGACGAGAACTCTGTGCTGGGTGCATCTCCGACACACACACACACACACACACACACACACACACACACACACACACACACACACACACACACACACACACACACACACACACACACACACACACACACACACACACACACACACACACACACACACACACACACACACACACACACACCTCAGTGCCCGGCATGTTTCTATGATTTAAAGGGGCCCCCTTTTTACTATATTTTACTACCAGGTGGGATGTCGATCAACAAGTCATGTCAAAATCTTCCCTCTCGTGACATCACAAATGGGAGTGTTCACCCAGATGTATAATGGCTGGATCAGTCTACAGACTTACCCAGTGGACTGTACCACCTGTGTGACTGACAGGGTGTACATGTATGATGGATTGGACCTATTCATCATACATCTGGGTGGACACTCCCACTTGTGATGTCAGTAGAGGGTAGAATTTGACATTTTTGCCGACCACCCAGATTTTTGTTCTGTACAAAATAATGACCAAGTTGGCAAAGTTGTGTTGAGCACTTGTGTGTAAATGTGAGTCTGTATGAGCAGACGTAGACCAGGGTCCATGCACCTCCTAGAATCTGGGAAATTACACATAGAGAAGACTGAGGGTCCTAGTTAGCAGACGGTTTACATTGACTTTTCTCCAATGCTGTGCTGTCAATCATGCATTTGGCGCCATTTCCATTCCTTATCTTTTGTGTGTGTGTGTGTGTGTGTGTGTGTGTGTGTGTGTGTGTGTGTGTGTGTGTGTGTGTGTGTGTGTGTGTGTGGGTGTTTTTTCCCCTCCACCAACCCAGGCGCTCACCCAGGACAGACTTACGCCTGTAATTCAATCAGGAGACAAAGCAGTAAGTGGAGATTGCGGTTAGAGCTGCAGTGCTGTGGTAGTGGAGGTAGGGGAGGCTGTGTGTGTGTGTGTGTGTGTGTGTGTAGGGGGGGGGGGTCTTGCATTGTCTCCAGGACAGCAGGGTTGAGTGACGGGGAGGCCAAGACCCCCACCCTCCTCCTCAATACTCCTGGAGGGATGGCGAGCGCTTGTATTTGTACCCGTCAGTCAAGTCGCGGCGACATGAGACAGCCTGCCCCGGCGTTGGCGGGGGTCGCCTCTAAAAACAGAGCGGGGTGAGAGGTCCTCCGACCGGGGGACACCCCTCACGGCAGGGGCCGGGGGACACCCTGGCCGTCGGAAAGACATCACGCAACAATGAGTGCGGCGGAGCAGCTGGCGGGATGAGATGTCAGAAAGCAATACGAGTCCTTAAGGTTGTCATAGTGAGTCGAGTGGCCACTCTACCCGAGTACATGCTCGGGGTATTAATGTTAATAATACAGTATTATAATAGATAACCCGTAAAGTGTAGAAGCAGACTCGTTCAATGCACGAACGCAAGGCAGACGGATAGCTAAAGAGAAAAGGAGAGATGCCCGACAGAAGCCAAGCGCGATTCAGACCGCCGGCTCCTTCGACTCCTTCATCAATATTCCTCTGAAGCTTCTCGACGCCGAGACCGTCTCGCCCTCTCTTGCGTTAAACTCAGACGTCACCTTATCTTCCGCTCACAGCCGGCCAACAGACAGTCAGACGTGTCACGCGCCGGTCGAACCTTCCCTGTGTGCGGCGTCGCGATCGATATTACCTGCTGATTATCAGGAGGCGGAGCGGAGGTGCGATGTGCCGATCGTGTCTGGCTTTGCCCGCAGTTCCGGCGTGAAGAGAATAAGGGAGGTTACACCGGGGGAACGGGCAGCTTGGTCGCGCTGGAGAAACTGAACTGAGGACTGGCCGGGGAAAAAATGAGAAAAGCTCGACGGCTATGGACTTCAAACAGGCGTTAACTGTTGGTTAACCATTTGAAGATGACAGGAGTGCAAGGGGAGACCGACGTGTCTGCGATTACCCAACAGCTTTTACAGTTTTACAATCCATACTTTTAATAATGGGGCCGGCGGTGATCTGTACACGTGTGAGTTCAATGGAAACCCCCAGACACAGTTACCGGTACTAAGCGAGTACTTACATTTAAGTACAGACTCTACTTAGTGTCCCCTTCACTAAATATTTCTCAAAAGTACAACCTGGAGATAATGACAACTGAAACCTGGACCTGCGTAGAACATATTTTTGTTCAAAGTCCCCATTGACTGTTTTAGGGTTCGCCTGACCTGACCGCCGACCCCGCCTCCCTCCTGCCCCTCCCATCCGGGGGTCCCTGGTCCCTGTGGGGTGTCATTAGCTGTCCCACAGTGATAATTCTGCGAGGCTCTAATTGAGAACCACAGGTTGACACGGCCTCTCATTACCCCACCTTCACTTTGATGCCGTTCCCTCCCCTCACGCCTGGCCAGACACCAGCAGCATCCACTGGTAGAAGGAGATGAGAGGTAGAAAACCGTAATGCAGGATCCAACCAGTAGCTAGTCCAAACCGCTGTAAGGTTGGAATGCTATCCCACTTCACCACAAGCTACTGAGCCCAGTTACTATCTCAGCTCAAACACTATAGAGACTTCATCACTTGCTCCACCACTAGCTAGCTAGCAGTTAAGCCGTTACCAGTTTGTACCGCTAGCAGGCTTCATCACTAGCTAGGCTTCACCACTGCAATGTTTAGCAGGCTACACTTTTACTTTTCCAATATAACTTTGAAAAGAGACGTTGGCTGATTGGCAGGAATATTCTGGAAATGGCAACGGTGGATATGCTGCTGGAAGCTGCAAATAACGACGTCGGTCTGAAGTGAAACATATTTTCCCTCCAAGACCGAAGGTATAATGTGTCTGGTTGTGAATGGGCTGAAGAGACGGGCGCTTTGGAAGACGGCAACAATGACGTCTAATGCACTATCCGCGCAGGACCAAGTCGCCATGGCAACGCGGCCCTGCTTCCAACACTCGCTATGGCAACCCGCATCCCCCTTAAAAAAAAAAAGGTTCTAAAATGATCCAAAAGCCCTTGGATACATCCCTGGCCACATCTCTTTAGTACTCCTTCTTGTTCGAATCAATGCACCATGGAATAGAGCTTCCATCCAAACACTCCACATATTGGTCATGTTTTATGGCAAAACATCCTCAAGAAGAATCAATTCCCATTCAACACAGGGAAGGAAGGAATGTGAGCTGCAATGTTTTAGTGTAAACAAGGGACCATGGGAGAGGTGTCCTGTTCCTGCATCCCCATCCCTACAACATGCACTAAGAGACAAAGCTAAACAAAAGTAAACCATCGACGCCGGACCGGTGCGTTCGCCAGCCACCCCGGTTGCTGCCCTTCCCGGGGGAAACGCGGCCCTCCTTCCCTCAACGCCACGTTCACCCGATCCCTCTCGGCCCGGCGTTACGTAACCCCTAGGAGCCGTGCCGCCCTGAGCGCCACCGACTCCGTCCAGTCCACTGGGCTGACCGTAAACACGGCTCGCATTAGCGTGACGATTAGCAGCATGAAGGCTCCAAGGTCGATCCGCGGTGTGCTTTGTTCTGCTGCTGCAACCACAGCCTGGCGCCGCTAAGTTTACCCGGGAAGTCGAGGGGTGGGTGGTGGTGGTGGTGGCAGTGGGAGAGGGGCAGGCTGGAAATAAAAGGAGGAAGGTGTGTGTGTGTGTGTGTGTGTGATGACGCGTTGGTGGCGGTGGTTACGGCGAGTGTCAGAAAGCCGACTCATGACAGTGTGTGCGGGAGAGAGGGGATGTTTTTTATGCCGAGCCTTTTGAACGGATAATCTCCTGGTTACATCACAAATCTCCCTCCCCGCCCCCCCCGCACCAAGCGGACGCTGACCACCGGGCCGATACGCTCAGTTCCGAGATTTTGGATCTGTACAAGTACACCCCCCCCCCCCCCCCCCGCCTGCACATGGTGTAAACACACACACTCACTGGACCGCCAGTTATTTGGAACACCACACACACACACACACACACACACACACACACACACACACACACACACACACACACACACACACACACACACACACACACACACACACACACACACACACACACACACACACACACACACACACACACTAATACAAGGGCCGACTCCGCTGGACGTCAGACTAAACAAGCGGTTGGTAGAGACACATTTTCCCGGGAAAACATTGCGTTGCGTTCGCTGTATCCCACAAGCCGGGTGGTCCGCTGCGCTCAGAGACACACAGGAAGTAGTTCAGAAAGTGTTCGCCAAGTGACTCAACATCAAGAAAAACCCCTCTGCTGCTATCTCTTCCATCTTCTGTATATCATTTACAAACGCCATTCTGTATTGTATATACGTTTTATGACACGTATGTGTACGTTGTGTCTGTAACGTGTAAACGGAATCGTTTTTTTACATTTTAAACCCCAAGCTTTGTACTCCAGTCCTGTGTTATGAGGCAAACATACTTTTTTTGTCTTTCCGACCCAGAAAATGCAGTTTGCCGGTGTGACTCCTGCGATGAGCAGAACGCCATCGAGTCCTTGAATATGCCCGCGATGAAACATCTCACCAGCTTTAATAGTACAGAGTTGCCAGTATTCTGCTGTCATTTCCATATTGCTCATTACAAACAGCTGAGGGGAGAACCCATCTGTTTTATGTTTCTATCTCTCTACACGTGCAGCAATAACAACACCGGATTCTTCTCCCCCTGAGCCGAGGGATCAAACCAGGCCAGTAGAGAGCTAGTGTGTATGAGGAGAGCTTCTAGCAGAACCATATCGCCACCTACTGGCCGCAGGGACACGTGAGGAACCAGTGACACGAACGCACGACCACCGGCGGTATGTTTGCCCCGTTTGATGACAATACTCAAGTGGCTGAGATAACAGGAAACATATGGCAAATAAAAGAGGAGATATAGATAGATGGAACACACACACACACACACACACACACACACACACACACACACACACACACACACACACACACACACACACACACACACACACACACACAACACACAAACCATGTACACACACACACAACATCACACACACACACAAAACCATGTACACACACACACACACACACAAAACCATGTACACACCACACACACACACACACACAAAACAATGTACACACACACACACACACAGATCTGTGACTGTATACTATCTGAATCCTGCTGTGTGGTTGTGTGTGTGTGTGTGTGTGTGTGTGTGTGTGTGTGTGTGTGTGTGTGTGTGTGTGTGTGGCAGGGAAGGGGGCGGGGCGGGGTCACATTGGCATATAGCTGCTACATTCTACAGAAGGACATCAATCTGGATGCAGGGGCCAAACACCCACCCCCCCGCCCTCACGCCCTCCCCCCCTCCCCCCAGCACTCCCACCTTCTCAATCTGTTGGCATTGCATCACCCCCACCACACACCCCGCCCCAACATACACACACACACACACACACACTGTCTCTTCTAGTCTCCTGTCATGTACTTTGCAACATTGTGTGTGTGTGTGTGTGTGTGTGTGTGTGTTGTGTGTGGTGTGTGTGTGTGTGTGTGTGTACAGGGATGTTTCAGCAGCCTCAGCAGGTGATGTAGGCATAAAGGGATGGAAGAGGGGAGGGGGAGGTGGAGAGCAGAGGGGCGTAGCAGGAGGAGGTGAAGGAGGTGGGTGGGAGGTGGAGGAGGAGGAGGTAGACAGAGTGCAGAATGTTGGAGCCACGGCTCCAGTCTGTAGTGACTCAGTCTGGGTACAGCCAAGCCTCGGGTAAAAAAATACACACACACACACACACACACACACACACACACACACACACACACACACACACACACACACACACAACACACACACACACACACACACACACACACACACACACACACACACACACACACACAGGCTCCCCCATGACGATCCTCTCCTGCACATAATTTCCACATCCCTGCGAGCAAGCTGTGCTGAGTGCCCAGAAGAGCTGTGCTGGTGGGGAAGAAAAACATTAACTCCACTGATGTGTGTGTGTGTGTGTGTCTGCATGATTGTGTTGTGTGTGTGTGTGTGTGCATGTCTGTGTGTGTGTGTCTCTCTGCATGATTGTGTGTCTGTGTGTGTGTGTGTCCATGTGTGTGTGTCTCTGCATGAATGTGTGTCTCCTTGTGTGTGCGTCTGTGTGTACGTGTGTGTGTGTGCCTCTGCATGTGTGTGTGTGTACGTGTGTGTGTGCCTCTGCGTGTGTGTGTACGTGTGTGTGTGTGTGTGTGTGTGTGTGTGTACGTGTGTATGTGTGTGTGTGTGTGTGTGTGTGTGTCTGAGCCTGTGATCCCATCCATCGTTTAATGGCAACAGTTAAGGGGCTGAGTGTGGGACTGGAAGGACCATCAGAGACTGAACCGGACCCCTGGGAGGTTGGGTTGGGGTCTGAGGGCTCCAGGGGCCTCTTCTAGCCTCCAGGCTCGGGGACCACCTGTTCAAACACACCAGCGCTACCCTGAGGAAATGAAAACTTCTCCCATCTCCTCGGAGCCTGAAACTGAAACCCGTTTCCCCCCGTCGTCAGCCTGCAGGCCCTCCGACTATCTGCAGTGTGTCTGCATATTCTCATCTGATCTCCACCAGCTCTGGACGGCGCAGAGAGGGCCGTGTGATAAGAGACGACGGCGTGATTACGTTGGGGAATTAAAGTCCACAAAGCCTGCCTCTGTGCCCCAGTATGGCGGGTTGACGTCCGCTGGCAGAGAGCCTGCGGTAAAATATGTCTTACACACACACACACACACACCACACACAGACACAGACACACACACACACACACACACACACACACACACACACACACACGCGAGCAGGTCCTCTGCTGCATGGTTACAGGGGGAGGGGGGGGGGGGGGACCTGGTCAAACACAGGCGTGACCCCGGGCTGACCTCGCCTGCCCATTGTTTGAGCACATATCTCCCCCAGCAGGGAGCTGGCAGCGTGGGGTGAGGTCCACACCGCAGGACGGCCCCGACCACGACCCAGCTACAGAGCGGCTAACTGTCTGACACAGGCAAAGCACTGCGGAGACGCAGGGGCATGTTGTGTGTGTGTGTGTGTGTGTAATACGAGCAAACGTTTAATATCTCATACATCACGTTAATAACTCACAGCGGTAAGATAGCGCAGCAGCAGCTAAGGGCGAAGGTATTACGCAAGTGATCTCAAATGTTCCCCAAACTGGAAACTTTGTTCCGTAAAAAAAAATAACTTGGGAACAGCTTGGGAATAGGAAAGTGGATCTTTTGAGAAACACACGTGTACACACACGCACGCGCACACGCACGCGCACACACACACACACACACACACACACACACACACACACACACACACACACAGATGCCTCATGCGCTCTCTTTCTTGGCGTGCAGAACTTTCCCCCCCTAAAGCGAAAAGCAAACTTCTCCCAGACGCTATTAACAGTGAGTTACTGTCTCTTTCCCAGGCTCGCCGCTTATCGGCTCGGTCACACCGGCCTCCTCTGCTCTTGCCTTTCAGAAAATATACACACACACACACCAACTCTACAGCGCTTGTTGCTATGGAGACAGACCATACCATGGGTGGTGGGGGGGGGACGACAACAATCTGTTGATTAAGAGAGCGACGCTCCAGTGAAGGGGGCGAGTGAGCTAATCTTGAGTGATTGTAATGTTATTTTCTTGATGTTTCGGGAGGGATGGAGGGACGGACAGAGGGACAGCCTTAGGGGCAGACAGACAGACAAAGACAACAGCCCAGAACGATCTTGTGAAACGGCTGCAGACAGGACGACGCAGGAGAGCAAAGAACAGGTGCTGTAAAATACCTCTCGTCCACTCCCTGGGCAACAAGTCTTGTGTGTTTTGCTCTCTCTCTCGCTCTCTCTCGCTCTCTCTCTCTCTGTGAGAGGGTGGGTGGGTGGGAACGGTCGTTTCAACGAGGGGGGCCATAACAGATACGTCCCCACAGGGCCTTACTTCAGCGGCCTGACAGCATGAAGGCAACGATGGAGGTGGATGTGGAGGCGGAGGCGGGGGCGGCAGAGGCTCCCCAAACAGGAGGCCTGAAATTACACCTTCCAGCCCATAACTCAGGAGGGGTCGGCCAGCTCGCTTTCATGTCAGGAGGTGATATAGATGTAGATGTAGATATATATAATATATATATGGATATATACGGCAGGGGACATCGTGGAAGGTGGAGTGAGTGAAGTGATCGTTAAAACATTACAATAAATCAATGCTATGCAAACAACACTATGAGCGCTGCGGTTACTAACCGACCAAGGTGATCGATGAGAAAAGCACACGTTGTAGGCTGCAGTGCACACTTTGACCACCAGGAGTCTCTGTGTCCTTCTGGAGATATGGGGATTCTCTCTCTCTCTCTCTCTCTCTCTCTCTCTCTCTCTCTCTCTCTCTCTCTCTCTCTCTCTCTCTCTCTCTCTCTCTCTCTCTCTCTCTCTCTCTCTCTCTCTCTCTCTCTCTCTCTCTCTCTCTCTCTCTCTCTCTCTCTCTCTCTCTCTCTCTCTCTCTCTCTGATTCAAGACTTGTTGGACGGGAGTACAAAGCCGGCGTTGATGTTAAGTGTTGCGTGCGTGCGTCTGGATCCGCCGCCTCTAACCCTCTTTCTAGTCGGACGTCGGTTACAGTGGAACACATTAAATGCATATTTCAGGGAGCGTGTAAATACTTTATGGAACTTCCACAGCTGGCAGGGAAAACGAACGCCCCCCCCCCCCCCCCCCCCCTCACCTCGCCCTCCCTCGCCCGGGGAAGTATGTGTGACACGAGCGTGCCGCGGACCCGCCATGCCCGCCCTCGCGGTGTGATACTGTGGGGGCCGCCTGGCTCGCACGTGATGCCGAGAGGGCCCCCCCCCGCCCCCACCGACGCCGGCGTACAGGAGAAGGAGGGAGGAGCACCCAGCACCCCGGGAGGGGGGGCTGGGTGCACCGGGAGCAATAAAAAAAACAATACAAGAGGACACAACTGGCAGGTCGGCGACGATACTGTCTCCATGCTGGATCTGGAGGCAGGAGAAGTGCACTTCATATCAGCAAGGACAAATACAACACACACACACACACACACCACACACACACACACAGTGAGACAGAGAGAGAGAGAGGAGAACTGATTACCACTGCTCTCTCTCTCTCGTCTCTCTCTCTTTCTTCTCGCTTCTCTCTCGATCCTCTCTCGCTCTCTCTGCTGATGTCGTTAAGTAATGCATCTGCCAGAGAGAGAGAAAAAAGAAAAAAAGAGGAGAGAAGAGAAATAGGGAGAGACAGAAAGAGCTAGAGAGGAGGAGAAGAGAGAGAGAGGGAGAGTGAAAGAGTGAGATAGAGAGGAGAGAAAGAGAGAGAGAGGGAGAGAGAAAGAGTGAGATAAAGAGGGAGAAAGAGAGGAGAAGAAGAGAGGAAGGGAAGAGAGGTAGAGAGGAGGAAGGAAGAGAGAACAGAAGAGAAAGAGGGAGAGAAAGGAGAGAGAGAGAAAGAGAGCGAGTGGGAAAATAGCTGGATGTTTTAAAGGTCTCTCTGCCGGGTCCCGATGGACCGCTGGAGAGCGGCGGGCTGGAGGGCGGGCGGCGGCGGCGGCGGCGGCGGTGCACTCATGGCTGACCTGCTCCATCATGAAAGCGCTCATGCTTTTCCAACAGGGCCGACAGGAAACACCTGGGCCCCAGGGCCAGAGAATGGCAGGCCGGGCCCCGCGCACACAACATGTCGCCACACATGATCGGGCCCCCAAGTGCCAGGGTCCCGGCACGTAGCCCCCGCCCCCGGCCCCCACCCCCCCCCCCGCCACACCGTAGCCCAAACACCACCGCATAGCTGCCAGCGTGTAAACAAACAGGCCTCCCCCCCCTCCCTCCACCGGGACCGCCAGGATCCAGGAATGGTAGAAACACTCACTTTAATTACCAACAAAAAAAATACAGTGTCTGGCCCCCTCAAGCGCTCAGAACAGCACAGGAGGAGGAGGAGGAGGAGGAGAACCGGTTGTTACTGTAAAACAATTGGCTCACATGTAGTCTCCCTCTTTAAAAAAAAAGAGAAGAAAAGAAAAGAAAAGAAAAACCAAACAACTTCTGAGTCGTGTCAGGGTCTAAGTGTTTCCACGGTGGCCGGCTCCCAGAGAGGAGGCAGACCAGGAAGTGGAAATAACGGAATGGAGAAGAATGAGTGATAGAGCTCCGCGGGGGAGGGGAGGGAGGGAGGGGAGGGTTGTGAACTAGTAGTGGGGGGCGGGGGAGGGGGGAGGGGAGGGGCGGGGGGGCAGCAGCCCAGAGGCAAGTGGCCCAAAGTAAACAACTGGCCCTGGCAGGGAAGGAACCGGGAAGCCGCCATTATGGGGGGGGGGGGTCACAGGAGGTGAATAGACGCCCGCAACGGAAAGGGTTGAGGGGGGCTGAGGGGCCCAACATCGATCCTTATCTGGCAGCTCTCCAGGACTTAAGGTCTGAGCAGCACCAAGGCCCGGAAAGACGGCTCCCGGTGAAAACCTCGCCACCGCCACCGCCGCCGCCACCGCCGTCGGCATCACGCGACAAAGCCAAACGCTATGCCTTTCCATCATCCCTCTCATACCGACAGCCAATCATCTCCTCAGACTGCCTGTGGTGCCGGTGTGGTAGAGGGCCTTGGAGGCTCTCCAGTCGGTGTCACCGCGGGCTCCAACGCGATGTCTGCACGTTTTTTCGTTGAAATCTGTCACATTTTTGCCTGCCTTCGCGCTGCAATGTTCCCCCGGGAGAAAAAAGTCACTTCCTGGTTTTGCAGACGGGTTAGCGTTGGCTTTCCCCCCCCCCCCATCCTTACCCGCCAACATAAAGTTGACCCTTCACTACAAACCACTCAGACAAAAGCGATTCAAGTCTTCCCCAGACATAAGTGGAAGACTTTAAAAAAGAAAAATATAAAAAGTGTGTGTGTGTGTGAGAGAGAGAGTGCTTCTTCTACTGCACGGTGTACAGTAGTGAAGCACGGTTTCGCGTGCTCGAGCGGCCCTTTTCTGCTATTGCCGCTTGTCAATCTCCCCAGTCGAGCCCACAAAAGTCCTCCAGCGCTCGCCATTTAGCAGCCGAAGCACCGCAGCGTTGATTATTTTCGAGCTTGATTAAAAAAAACAAAAGGCAGGCAGGGTGACTTATCACTTCTGGCAGCCAACACAGCAACAGCGGCTAATTAGAAGTGTGTGTGTGGGGGGGGGGGGGTCCTCGCAGTTAAAAAACATGCGAAACTGCGAAGTGTGAAACATTTACAACATGGGCGGTGCGTTGTTTAACCAGTTGATTAACACCCGGGGAATTGAACATGCGACACCAAACACCAAACCGCGCCAAATATTTAAAGGGCGCGGACCAGTAACCGCCGAAATATATTCCGACGGTCACGTCACAAACTTCCCACTTTCGTGGTGAAGTTGAAACATTTGCCGTTCAAACCAATGTCAGTGGATGACGTACAGCATGTGACCGGTTTGCAGTTTGAGTCTCAATAGGAGCTTATTTCTATGCGCGGATTCACTTTTGTGATTCCGATTCCAGAGTATTATTGCTATGAATCCCGTAGTTTGCCAGCCCTGTTGGCAGGAGGAGGGAGAGAGAGGAGAGAGAGAGGAGAGAGAGACGAGCAGACAGAGATGCAGAGAGGAGAGAGAGAGAGAGAGATGAGAGGAGAGAGATGAGAGAGGGAGAGAGAGAGAGAGAGAGAGAGAGAGAGAGACAGAGGAGAGAGAGAGAGAGCAAGAGAGAGAGACCATCCTCCCACCCCCTGGCACTGGGCCACGCCTCGTCCAATGAGCTCAGACTAACAAGTGTGGGCGTTGATCCGGGGTGTGGGGGGGTGAGAGAGAGAGAGACGCGACGCCTATCGCCGCGGGGTTTAATGCCAAGATTTACACACAGATGCTACTGTAGTGCTTACACTGCAGAGAGAGAGAGAGAGAGCGAGAGCGAGAGAGAGAGAGAGAGAGAGAGGGGAGAGGTGGGGGAGAGGTGTGAGTTATGTCTCTTCCTATTCTTGGCATGGACATATGTGATCTCTCTCTCTCTCCCTCTCTCTCTCTCTCTCTCTCTCTCTCACACACACACCTATACCCACACATACTCAGCGACACTGAAATAAACGGCGATCTGTCGGCGTAAGCGTCCTGTGTGAAGTCTCGTTGGACGGGGGGTGTTCTCACGGTGTCCTCTCGGCAATCTAATAGACGATGGCATCGAAACACGCAGAGACTCAGCCCTCCACATGCTGCTCCGTCTGTCCACAACACCACCACCGGCACCAGCAGCACCAGCACCACCACCACCACCACCAGTAGGCTATTACATTCTTTGTTTTTACTTTTTAATTAGGGAGAAGTCTGCAGCACGACAAACCCAGCGAGATGTCGGGTGTCTTGTGCCGCAACAGCGAGCGAGCGAGCCTGCTGTGTGAGGCATGAGAGGTCTCTGGGCTTTCACCACGGGGGGTGTAGTGTGGATTGAACCTGACAAGGTTGGCAGCCAGACAAGGTGGGGTGGAAAAAAAAAAACTCACCCAACAGACCCCAAGCTGAGCTGGGCTGGGCTCGGGAGAAAACGAGAAAATCCAGGAAAAAACACCAAAAACACCGGCCACGACACTCATGGAGCACGGAAGGTCAGAAGGTCTGCAGCAGCACGACCACCACGGGTTGAAACGGCGGACTTGACCCCCAAAACCATCACGTACACGGCAGACGTCACGAGGCGAGTTCTATTGTTGAGAGTCAGAGGTGTGGAGCGTGGCTCTAGCACACAGCGATAAGGACGGAGGGTGGAGGGGAAAGGAGATGGAGAGGAAATGTGTGAAGTCACATGACATCCAAGTGAAAAGAGGTTGCCCCGGCGACGAGAGGAGAGGAGTGGACCGAGAGGTGAAGACCATATCAAGGGGAGGGTGGGGTGAGGGGGTTGTCATTGATGGATATGTCTGGCATTGCACTAACAAGCTGCCCATGGAAGTCTCACACACACACACACACACACACACACACACACACACACACACAGATATTTGCCAAGCAACTCCCACCTGTAGTGAAGCGTGGGTTGCTACATTCACGTTCCTTCAATAGGGTGTAAGCCAAGACGGCTAATCTCTCGCCCGAGTATGAAGAATGTGGTCTGGTCTGTGAATCGCTTGCATGGGAGGAGGATGAAGAGCAGGCGAAGGAGGAGGATTATTGCATGGATTCATATCCTCTACGAGAGAGCGAGCGAGAGCGAGATGTTGTCTATTCAGCTGTGCACAGAGACAGAGGTTGCCAGTGGCAGAGGTCACATGTCGATGTATGGACCCTTCCTCTCTCACTCGAATTGGCTCGATTGGATTCTATTACGCAACATTCAGAATCTATTGGTTTCTATTGCATGACTTTCACCGTCATACTTGGAATCGCCTAACTTTGCGTGTTTGTACATCTTGGCTCGAAATAATAGCATATAGTAGCATTGTTAAGCATATTGTATGTTCTTAGATGTTGGTAATGCACTCAGAAAGTTGCTTCTGCTCTTATCCCAGCTGTTATGCTGTCAACCTAGCAATTATGAAACTCGTTCTATTAACCCAGCAAACATGAATGGTTGAAACCTCTAACTAACCTCTATCTAATTCTTTATGTACCACAGCGTTATATTGCTGTCTGCCTTTCAACAAATGTACTTAATGTAAGTCGCTTTGGATAAAAGCATCTGCCAAATGCCCTGAATTTAAACGTATATCTATTGGTTCCGATTGCATGTCATTCACCACCTATTGGCTTACATCACACACCATTCACAGTCTATTTGTACAGTATTACCAGACCTTCTCTTTCCACAATAATCATTCTGTTGTGTTATTTTCTCCTCGGCGCAAAAAAAATGCTACAATGATATTCCCTCAAGCCTCTGCTAAACAGAAGCCCCGCCTCCTTGACCGCCTCCTGGGGAGCTGCCATTGGCTCCTCTCCCCTGTCCGTCACCATCATCATCATCATCACCGTCGCGCTGGAGAGTTGGAGGAGTCCAGCTAGCTCTGAGCACTACCCCACCCCCACCCCCCCCAACCACCACCACTCATACACCCCACAGTAGATGTCCATTTTTTCTCCCCCCTTGTTTTCTATAATTCATCTGTTGATCATCAGCAGTCTCACCCCCCCTCCCCTTCCTCCTCCCCTTCCTCCTCCTCGTCTGATTGAGGGAATTTGGATACACCGGCGAAGAGACACAGACAGAGAGAGAGAGAGAGGAGAGAGAGAGAGAGAGAGAGAGACAGAGACAGAGGACAGAGACACAGAGACAGAGAGAGACACAGAGAGAGAGAAGACATCGACAGAGAGACACAGACACAGAGAGAGAGGCAGATAGAGAGACACAGAGAAACAAAGACAGGGGACACAGAGAGAGAGAGAGAGACAGAAAGAGAGAGAGAGAGAGAGACAGAGAGAGACAGAGAGAGAGACACAAGAGAAACAAAGACAGGGACAGAAGAGAGAGAGAGGACAGAAGAGAGAGACAGAGAGAGAGACAGAAAGAGAGAAATAGAGAGAGAGAGAGAGAGAAAGAGAGACAGAGAATGGGGAAAGAACAGGAAAGAGCCGGGGGGGGGGGGGGGCTGGTGGGTTGGAAGAAAGGAAGACAGAAACACAAAGCCCTTCAAACCGGGTAACTAAGCTCCACACACAGCGCGCCACCGGGGAGCGAATGCATTGTTTAACAAAGACGCCCAGAGGGTGAGGAAGGAGGGAGGGAGGGAGGGAGGGAGGGAGGGAGGTGAGGGAGAGATTGGCAGGACAGCGGGGAAAAATGGAAGAGTCTCATTTCAAGCGAAGGCCTTGCGTTGGACGTCTAAACTCGTGACGTGAACGAACTGACGTGAACCAACGTTTGGGCTGCTGATAGAAATGACGGCGTTCACCAACTCTGATAGAGAACTCACCCATCTCTGGTTCAGGCACTCACTCAGGACAGCGGCGTTATTGTGTGGGCATCTAATTAAAAAGAAAAGGAACGGCTCACATGTGACACATCACGCACCGCAGGCTAATTGGTTGAGGACGAGGAGGGAGGAGTGAGAGTAAACTCATTATATTTCCCCAGCTCCCATCCACATTCACCATATCTCCACAGTGCAGCAGCGTCTGCCGGGGAGGAGATGGAGACCACGTCCCTCCTATCACTGCTAATGATTATGTACGCCAATTAAAAACAATGAAGAGAGGCCCGGCTTTTGCTTTGAGTTCCTGAAAACTAAATTGAAACAAATCCTTCCGAGGGCCCGCATCGGGCCCTGAAAGGATTTGTTCCGAGTTAGTTTTAAGCCCCTCCGCCAAGAATTGATTCCCCCTCTGTTGAGATGTCTCCCAGTTTTTTTTGCTTTTTTGAAAGGAACTGAACTCGTCTCCGTGCAACAGACTTCCTTTTGTTTATTTTCCTGTTGATAATGAGAGTCTCTGTTTACGATGATTAGGAGGAACTCGGCTACAAACTATTTCTTCAACGTTCTGCATTTTGGAGTAACCGTGTTGTTCCACATTCACTGCAGTGGAGCGTCTCCAAGCACGTCGCTGAAAAACACATCAATTCATTTCTTTTTGAAATTTATCATATTTATGTACTTTAAGAAAGGAGGTACGATATTTTTTTAAAACGATTTCCCCTGATAACTTCCAGTACCTTCTATGTTTCTGTACGCAAACATTCTTCCACAGAGAGTGCAAGTCACATCTAAAAGCACGCGTTGGATGCTCCCGAAATCAGGCGCCGTCGACGACGAGTTTCTCCTTCTTGGGCTGCGTCTCTGGAAACTTCTACGATCGTGCAGCAGACTCTGCTTCACGTTTCTACCTCGGTAGCTTGGGGTCGACGAGCGCCAGAACAGCCGAAGCCAGCAACAAATCCTAGCAAGCGCTGGCTACGGCTGCCAGCTGTAATCCCGAAGTTTTGTTTAATCATGGAAGCAGGAGCCCACCGCACCGACTCATGCCCCACCCACAAACTACAGCCACACACACACACACACACACACACACACACACACACACACACACACACACACACACACACACACACACACACACACACACACACACACACACACACACACACACACACACACACACACACACACCACCCCCCCACTGGCCAACAAGGCATAAACAACGTTAGCTTAGCAGACCACGGATGATCGATTCTTTTTCAACGCTGACCTCGCAGGAGAAGAAAAGAAAAGAAATCAGCATTTCAAAACATTTACAAAAGCAAATGCGATCAGTGCGTTTGTGTAAACACTGAGGTGGACCTCAGGCTCCGCTGTAAAACCTAAATTAAATTGAGGTTAGTTAGCAGCCAGCTAAAAGTTGAACGTGATCTCTATCTGAGGTCATGATTGTGCGGTTAAGGATGGGGGAGAGAGGGGTAAACGGAGAGAGAGAGAGAGAGAGCGACAGAGACACAGAGAGAGAGACGATAGGAGCAAGCCAATGACAGAAATATCAGCACTAAAAGACGTGCGGTCTGGGCAAAGTGGATAATGGTTTGGAAAGGGGGGGGAACGCGAGACGCGGAGCCCTCCACAACCGTACCGTACTTTTCCATAACTGTGTCACGGTCGGATTGGCCTTCCACCACCGAGGAACCGTGTGTGATGGTTAATGGCCGCGCTCTACGCAACGGGTGATGCAATGGTTTCAAAAAGAGAAAAAAAAAAAAGGGGCCACCTTGAACGGCGACGGGAAATGTAATGCGCGGCGTGAACAGAAATACATTCTGGTATTATTATTATACGTCTGTGAGAGGTCTGCTTCCACCATCACAGTGAGGTCACCCAAGGACCACGGCAGCGGAGTGAGGTTAAAATATCACGACCTAGACGACCAAACCGCGTCTGGACGTACTGCCGGGTCGCTGAAAGAGACTTGTGGCCTTTTTGGGTTTATCTTGAGAAAAAATGTTTCATGTCCGTCTCGCTGATGAAGTCATGATACGCCAAAGAAATATGTGTTTATACTTTGGCGGGGCACTTCATAGCACTGCACAGAACTCATTTCCTTGTTTAATCTAGTCGTCCAATGACACAGCATCAGAGCAGCAGCACCACCATCATCATCATCATCAGCGTTATCACCATCACTGTCGTCATCAGCGTACGTCAGTGAATGGGTCAGTGTGTGTGACGAAGAGGTGCGAATGAAACTCATTTCCGTGCGGCATCCATGTGTCAGATCCGTCCCACGCTCGCCCGCTCGCCTCGCAGACGTCAGGCATCCCATCGTTTGGTTCCTGTGGGCTGACGGAGTACCGGTAGCAGCAGCATCGCAGAATCAATTGAAAGAGAACTTGAACTGAGATGAACTAGCTAACTAACTAACTGACTTGGATGTCTTGCTCGGTAATAGGATCTCACACTAGACCGGGCACAACCTGACACACTTAATCTACATAACGACGACCCACACACACATGATGTAAATCCTATCACGATATAAATGTAGTACATATGTAATGAAGAGGTTTTTCCTATTTGCCCACACACTCAAACCCAGTAGCTCAGGAGGTAAGAGCGGTTATCTGGCAACCAGAAGGTCGCTGGTTCGATGCCCGTTGTAAAAATGTAAAGTTATCCTTTAACCCACGGCGCTCTACCAGCCAACCGGAGGGGAGGTGTTGGCTCTGACGATCATGGAGACTTAACCTGTATTGACTTGCATAATCCTCCCCGCAAAGTGAGGGGGTTACCTCCAGATGAGAGAGTGTGATTTGTTACAAGGGGGTGGGGGGGGGGGGGTCATACATTGAGGTGAGCAAGGTGAACGACCCCCCCACCACCCCCCCCCGCCCACCCGTCCAGCACACACACACCCCCCTCCCTCCCTCCCTCCCTCCCAGCGCACACAAACACACACACTCACTACTCCCAAACACACACACACACACACACACACACACACACACACACACACACACACATGCACATCCCCATGGAGGGGTTAGAGTTGCATCTGTGTTTAGACTGGAACCAGATAAAGTTTCTCTTGCTTATCATTGTGGATTTAAGAGTTTGATTGTGGTTGGGACAGGTGGGAAGAGGCTTTGAGTAAATGGTAAATGGATTGCATTTATATAGCACTTTTATCCAAAGCACTTTACAGTTGCCTCACATTCACCCATTCATACACCGACGGCGGTGCCAACCATGCAAGGTAACAACCAACACGTCAGGAGCAGTTAGGGTTAGGTGGCGTCTTGCTCAGGGACACCTCGACACTTAGCTAGGAGGGAGCCCGGGCAT